>CM051501.1:26724195-26899195 GCA_028031935.1 Paedocypris micromegethes | reverse complement strand
CCAATTAACACGGTGTTAATTAATTCATAATATAGTAGCAAATACAATTCAGAGTATTCATTGAAATACCTCTGGTGTGGTACAGAACACTCTGGAGAATATCTGGCCTGAGCAACGGAAACTCACCATCAACTGATGGAGTAGAAGGTCCATGAGGAAAGTGATCTGGTTGCTGTAGAGAACGTAGGAGCAGTTGTGGGTGCAGTGTGTGCAGGCCAGGAAATACGTGTTGACGGCGGCACAGAGTGACCTGGAAGAAAAGAGCAACGGAGAGGATGAGTTCCACAAAACCTGGAGGTTAGAGAGACACCCAATCTGAAACACCCAAGAGTTGTTTCTGACAAAATGTGGTGAGGAAAATGTTCCTTACAGCTCAGAGAATGAAAGCAACAAACTATTGCAGATTAAATGTAAATACTTCATAAAATCTCTCTCTCTTCCTCTCTGTCTTTCTTACTTCTGTCTCGTTCTCAATCTCACGCTCCGTCTCTCAGACTCTCTCTATCTCTCTCTCTCTTTCTGCCCCTGTCTTTCTGTCGGTCAAACGCTCTGTCTTGCTCTCTGTGTCCCCTATCCCTATCCGTCTGTCTCAAACGCTGTCTCACTTGATATCTTTGTCTTACTTTATGTTTCTGCTGCAAAATGTAAATTTCTCATTGATGGGACAACAAACGATTTTCTTCTTCTCACTCCCTGTCCATGTCTCTCTGTCTGTCACTCTTTATATCATTCCCTGCCCACCAACCTGTCTCTCACTCTCTGTCACTTTAACTCTGTCTCACTCCAACTCTTTGCTTTACTCTTTGTCTCTATGTCTCCATCCTGTTTCTCTCTCCCTGCCGCTGTCTCTCTGCATCTCAATTACTCTGTCTTGCTCTATATCACTCTACTTTCTGTGTCTCTCACTGCCTCTGTCTCTCAAACTCTTTGTCTCACTCCCTGCCCACCAGTCTGTCTGTCTCACTCGCTATTGTTCATCACTCTGTCTCACTCCATCTTGTTGCCTTACTCTCTGTCTCACTCTCTTTCAAACTGTCTGCCGATGTATCTCAAATTCTCTGCCCCACTCTCCATCTCTCTCTTTCTCTCTCTCTGTCTGTCTGTCTGTCTCACTCTCTGTCTCACATATAGTAAATAGTCCAAGACTCGTTGCTGAAATCTCGCCATCATCGGGCTAGAGACTCTGTATTTTGTCTAGGCGACACTAGCCTGAGAGAAGATCAATGCAGCTGATAACGG
Source organism: Paedocypris micromegethes (assembly GCA_028031935.1). Taxonomy (NCBI): domain Eukaryota; kingdom Metazoa; phylum Chordata; class Actinopteri; order Cypriniformes; genus Paedocypris; species Paedocypris micromegethes. The sequence continues at coordinate 26,897,956 of CM051501.1, read as the reverse complement.
ACCAGTCGCTCTTCTCCAGCCCAACACTCGCTCCGACACCCAGTCCCGTGATGAGTTCATACATCTGACAACTGTATATTTTACTCCTAGGCGAAGTGGCAGAACCCCATCTTCAGTACAGGCAAACCGAATCTGACTTCTCATTCTCCAACCGGGCCGTGTTTACCTCCACCAGTAAACATTTTGATATCCAGTGCAACTTTCACCATCTGTTTGGCGTTTCCAGCCAAACCATATTGGCACCCGTAACAAAAATAGCGCAGGCCTGGAAGGTTCTCCGCCTGTCAGTGACTTCCACTCCACGGACAAAACCACCACTGTATATTTTACCCACTGGCGGACTGATCAGGGAGATAATGGTGCGAATATTGACATAGCGGTGTAAAAGCGTCAGACATGCAGTATGAGACCGCAGGGAAAACAGCGCCGGGAAAGCGTCCAAGTGTTTCACCCACACGTCCATCGTGACCCTTTATAAAACCCGTAGTTGTTTTTACGCGCACCGGCATCGACCAACAACTTGAGGGCGACACACAGAGTTGATACGGTTGTGCATCAAACTACGCCGTTTAACTCGAGCGCTTGTCCAGAAGAAGGCAAGCAAGTAAGAGGAAGCCCAGGCAAAGTGTAACAGAGCTTCAGGCAACAGAAGGAGGGAGAGACGGAGGAAAGGAAGGAAGGACGGATGGTCATGGGTGAGTAGAGAGATACACCAGGCTCTGTTCAGTCAAGGAAGGGAAACGTGAGAAGGCCTGTAACCTGTGCACTCTGGGCAGCAGACCAGTACCAACCAGCCACACTGATTTTCCACCAAACTTTATTTTTTGGAACTTTGATTGACACTTTTGAGTTTAGTTTAGCTTGTACTGAAATATATACACAATGGGTTTGATTGCGCAAGCAGGATGCGATGGGAAATAAGCTAGTGGCTCAATCTGTACGGCTAATGTAAGCAACATTCGAGTCTTGGGTTTGAATCCCAGCCAGATTTTTTTTACTTCTATTTATTCTACATATCTGAATTGAACTGCGATTATATGTAGACATACACACATTGTACAGAATTCTTAACATTAACTTAACATTAAAAATTATTTTTTTTTGTTTTATTTTTTTCCATGCTATTTTTACATTTTTATTTATATTTTTGTCATAATCAAAGGTTACGAGTATGTGAAACAAATGAGAAATGGGATGAATAAAAAATTTCTAGTTGTGATACAGCGTCTTCTAGATGCACAAATATTAATGATAAAAAAAAAACTAAAGTCAATCTAGAAATAGCATTTGAAAAGTTTTCCCTTAGAAAAAAAGATTGCCGTGTGGAATTCACAGTATTTGTTGGGTTTCTGGGCTAATTTTTGAAGAGCAGCATCAAATGTCAAAGTCGGATTGAATGACGGGCCTCTATGTCAAGGTTCATTTTGCCGTCTCAAATATAAACAGCGGATCGAGAGCCCAGGCAGGAAATTATAAATGTAACACAGGTTGTTTAAAACAAAAAAAGAAAGTTTATATCTCTTAGAATTAAGGCTGAATTAGGAGCTCCATGGGTTCTTTATAGTAACATTTGCATTAATTTTGCCGTAAGTGGGAATTGCAAACACTCCCTAATAGGGCGATAAATTCTGAAACCGCTAAGGCTTTATATCAACTTTGCACGACACGCGTAAATGACCGACAAACTTTTGCATGAGCTCATAAAAGATTCATGGCCACCTGATCTTGGTTTATATTCACAGGGCTCTGAAGGTACCACCACGGCTATCTGATGCCTGTCCGGTAACGCATGGGGAGGAATGTGAGGAGTGGGGGTGGGTGGGTGGGCGGTCGGGTGGGTCGTCCCCCAGGTGGCTCGCATGGTTAAACGGCAGATTATAGAGCACACGACTAATTTCTTTGTGCTAATCTTATTAAAGAGTAAAACAGATGTCGGCTAGCCAAATCTCAACCACCCCCTGTGCCAGCACTAAGGACAACTAGATGAAACAAATGAGAAATCATTATCTCAACATCCATTTTTTTATCCATTTTAAACCCAGCTATGAAGTTTAATGCAGTCAAATGTGAGATGACTATGGCCGATAATATATTTCATGTGCTTCCTCAAGAAGACTTGGCTTTAAAAATGAGCATTCCGTCTTTTGGTGTCTCTAAGTTTTAGATACCAACTAACCAGATCAAGTTATGTTTTAGCATCCCCGTTTGGACAATTCTTCTTCAAGGCCAAATATAGGGACCAAAGTCAACACCTTCAGTTCATTCCACTACCGAACAAGGAAATCATTTTTCTTTTTCGTAACCATACTTAACTTTCCACCATATAACTACATCCTGGCACCCAGTGTGGTCGACTACGTGGAGATGCTCGTCTTGTTTTTTTGGAATTCAAGGTGATGGGCATGATATTGTACACCGTCCCGCTGCACAGCCTTTCCTCTTGATGTTGACAGTCCACGTCAAAGATTTTGAAGAGCAATTTTGTAAAAAAAAAAAAATGCCATTGTGTCCCATCTCCGGTTACTCGAGGAGCCGCTAACACTGACCTGCATGTACCAGGACATTCCCTGTGAGCATTTCCATCCGAGCGGACCTCGGGTTTCCTGATGGGAGATTCTTTTGACATTGGCAGGCTGATGGTTGAGATCTCAGACGTATGAACAGGCATTTTGTTAATCTGACGGTAACGAAGCTTTATCTTGTAGACATGGGATTATGTTCCAGGGCCTTTTGCATAACATCACATGGAGCAAGGACCGAGAGAAGCCAGGTAGATCTAAACGTGAGCTTTCCCAACCTAACCCATTGATCTCCTCACCTCCTCAAGACTTAACCTCAGCTGCTCTTCCAATCCTTTGCTTGGAATTGTCACTGGACAGAAGAATGGCATGTCTTTCCAAAGGTATGCCATGGAAGTATGTAGTCCACACCTTGCCTTTCTCTATCCACACTTGCTTAACCCCTGCAGGGGCGGATTCTCTGCCTGGGTGGGCTCTGGACCGAATGGGGGTCAGTGGAGAGAGATGTGAAACTGAATTAAGGACGTTTAACCTATTCTGAAATCCATAGGCTACCTCGGAGACGGGGAAACAGATGGCTAAGAAGAATTCAGGATAAGGGGGAGATCGCCCCTAGACTGTCTGTCTGGCATAAACTTCCAGGAATCGTTGCTGCAAGACATAAAAAAGCCAATGTTCCTAGATCTTAAAATGCACGTAAACCGAACTGGAAACACACAGTCGGTTTTATTAATTCAAGACAACAAGTGACAAAAATTTAAATGGCTTTGGGAAATCAAGCAGGTTTGATTCCTAAAACGCAATATTTGCAAGGATGGAATTATTGAACGAGGCTGAGAGTACAGTAGTTCTTCTGGCCAAGCTTTTCTTCAAGTAAAGGGGTTGTGTGGCAACTGGAAGTCTGCCTTTCACACCCATGTTAAACAGGATGTTGTTAAAAACACCGTGGGCCTGGAAAGCTGATCCGCAGCCAGATAGAAAAGGCGAAGAATGGATTTTATACCAAGCGCCCGTCGGACAATCCAAGCCTTCATTGTAATCCAAATGACATTTCATTTGATTCTGCCGTTGATCTTTCTAGATATCCTCCACGACTCAGAGACGTCCATTCAAACCGGCGCTCGTCAGAAGGCTTGCCATAAGCCGGGGCGAAAAGTCCTACGCGGCGCGAGGTGCCACGTAATGGCATCCTGAAATGAAACCACTTGGAAAGAGCTCGCGAGAAGCTTTCACTGGGCACATTTGGTCTTCATGTGACAGAGGTTGAGGTGACAGGCAGTGGCGCGTCAATGCGTCCACTTCCACTTTGGAAAGTGAGACAGCGTAAGTCGAGTAATCAGTCTAGCATTCATAAACGCAGCCAAACTTCACCGGTGTGTGCGAGACCTCCGTGATTTCCTGTTGCTGTTCAGACAGAGAACCTTTTCCAGAAGACATTTGTGAAGCTCATTTAGACGTGACCTGCAGACTCCTGTGCGGATGGGGATCTTGAGGTGAGCATGACTGGATTACACTCCATGTGTGTGAGAGCTGCCTGGTCCAGTGCCCACCTCACAGCACTTACTGCTCCATCTGGCCCTCAGCACTGACCCCTACTGGGAGACCCGGGCACTTTGCTCCTGCCACTCATTCATAAGACCAAGAGGAATGAACGGTTGTTTCATACACGATACGGATATTTTTGAAAACATTTTAAAAAGACTGTTCATCGAAATGAGAGTTGATGAAATGTGTAAACATGTATCTAGTACTGAAAAACAACAGTCTGCAACCACCAAATGACACACTACTGTAATGTGGCATTTTTAAAATCCTAAAAATGTTGCAAAATTGACCATATGCCGTAATTATGACCGTATGACATAATTTTCTAGAAAACAAAATGTGGGATTCATGTGGAAAAAAGGTTTGTAATGGGACTTTGCAGTGTGGCCAATACTCTGATACACTCAAGTATATCTGATATACTTGTTTTATGAATTGTGCACTTGTTTTATTAATGGAGCACCAAAAATCCGGTGAAACGTATACTCTGAATAATACGGTACTTTTTTTTTTGTTTAAAAAGGTATGTTTAAAATCCGTTGTGGCTCATGCTCTGAATAACATAATAAACTACTTGTTTTTTATAAATAGTATGTTTAAAATCTGGTGCGACTTTTAATATGAATAATACGGTACTTGGTTTACAAATGGTGCACCTAAAATCCACCGTGACATGAATATTATTTTGAATATAACAGTACTTGTTGCATTAATGGAACGCCTAAAATCCGGTGCAACTTATACTCTGAATAATACGGTACTTGTTTTAGTAATGTTTTATTCATAGTGCAGCTAGAATCCGGTGTGGCTTAAATTCTGACAAATTCAGTATTTGTTTTATTAAAAGAGCGTCTAAAATCCAGTGCAGCCTATTCTCAGAATAATACGGTAATTGAAATAAAAAAGGGCACTTTTATTGAAAAATAATGTTCTACATAAGAATAATCTGATGCCAAGCCACTGGACCGCTAGCGGAAGGGTTGTGGCGGGCACTTCCTGGGGTGGCACTATCCCCGTTTACCCATGCAAACAAAATGGCCTTCCAGCTTCAGACATCCGAGCCCATTTCCTTCTTAGCCGTCGATTGCCTCCAAACCACTCAACTCCAAGCCGCAATGTTGCACTGGGACATTAACGGAGCCTCACTGTGGAATTAGCCCATTAATGTAATGCTAACAAGATGGAATCCTTATCCCCACAGGGGTAATATTACAGCGGCATCTCCGCAGCGGTTCCTTTTGTAAATCACTCAGCTTATCTGAAAGGAGACAATCGATATACAGCATTACAGTAAATAGATAAGCTGGTGGAGTTTTTCTAAGGGTAAGCGTCTGGTCCCACCATTATAGCACACGTTTCTACACACCTGGTGCCACGGCCAAAACCACCACGCTTCCAAGAAGACGGCTTGTTTTGCACTCACTATAGTCCATTTAATTCGCCATTTGCTGACATCCACGTCTAGATCGCGTGCAAGGAAAGTGTAGCGGGCAGACGATGTTTTACTCTCCACTCGCGTCTTAAAGAAGCGGCTGTAAACATGTGAGACTTATCTGACCCCGTAAAGGTTATCACAGGTCCAGCATCGTAAGGCCTCGGGGCAGAGACAGTGATGAGGCTAAAGATGGAGTGATTGTGGAAGAAGTTAAGCTGAGATACCAAAGAGACGGTGGAAAGAGAACAAAAAAACTGAAAATGTTGAAAATTGGTATATGTAGAAACTTAAACTAAGGTAGTTAATATATAAATATTAAACACACAATAGTGCACACAAGCACCTGGTGAGTTAGATAGAACCACACAATGTTACACACACACACACGCACACACACACACACACACACACACACACACACACACACACACACACACACACACACACACACACACACACACACACACACACACACACACACACACACACACACACACACACCATGTAAATGCACAAATGTTGCAATGATTTATTATTCTTTTATAATTTAAGGAAACCTTTATACAATTTAAGGTTTAATTAATTTAATTGGTGAAAACTCAATACAATGAAAAAATTCAAAAACAATGAACTTTTTAATATTAGTATCACAAATTATCATAAAATCACACACACACGCCTAAAAACATTTGCGCAGATTATATATGCACTACAGTTTTAAAAATAAGAATGTGGTGAAAAAAATCACTCTTTATTTTACATATTCTTAAAAAAAATATAGAAAGAATGAGCCATTTAGTATGATTTAATTTAGATGCAACTTTTGCCATTTGGTAAATGTAAAGAAAAGTGTTAAATTACGGTGAACAATCCATAATACTTGATTAAAAATAAAAACGTTAACTACATAACTTTTACATCGACCAATTTTGATTATATTAAACTTTATGATGCTGGAAATGCCGACCAGAACATGAGCTTGACAAGATCTTTAAAAACAAGAGTGAAGGACAGTTGTTTGCGAATGTTTGCGAAGCCTGACTCGACATGCCACCGACGCACACAAATAAAGTACAGAATAAAGATCTGCGTAAAGCGAACATCCTGTCATCATGTACTCGCCCTCATGTTGGTAAATTTGCCCGACAACGTGAAATACATATTTAACCCCAGGCAGTTCTGTTCACAATGGTAAAGCAACGTGCTTTATCTCATCTAAAGACTTACAGCTTGTCATTGCTGAATAAAACACAACCTTTGGTCTAATGTAAAAGCAAAATACTTTTGCTTTTCAATCATTTCTAATTTCATTCAGTTTTACTAGTCTGACTTCTATTAACATCCATGATCTATGTATCCATAACATATTTTGTTATATTCCTTATAATATATAATAATAATAAACAATAATAACAAATGAACGAAAAGGGAATGAAAGAAAACAAATTATTATTGTAAGCTACTATTAGATTAGGTCATTTTAATTGCACATTTCAAAATTACAAAATTAAATCTTTCAGTTTCAAAAAAAACTATATATACGGATATATATATATCTATAACAGAACGAAAAATAATAAATATATTGAAGGGTAATTATATATAAGTATATAAGTATATAACATTATTCATATAACATTTTCCCAATTTCATTGTAAACCAGCTAGACAATAAAGACATTGTATTGTATTCTGCTGTGAAAAAAAAAACAAACTTACATAACACAAACATAAAATATAATATATATCCCTTCCAAGAGAGAGTCACAATTGAGTCTCAACCTCTTCAAAAACCCGAGTTCATAAAAATCCATTATAATACCGAACTTGACTTCACATTTTGTGGAATTAATGACTGAACGACAAGGAGACGGAGAGAGCGAGAGTGAAAGTATGAGAGAGAAAAATCAATAAACACTGGATGGCCTGTAAAAGCATTATAAATATTAGTAGCATTTCTCCATTAAGGGAGATTTGGAAAACAGCAAATGCTAATGAGGGAAGTAGAAAGGCTATTGAAGTCCATTAGGAGCTTTTCTCTAGTGAGAAGAACCGCTCAGTGAGGTTATCTGCTGGCCAACGCCACTAGTTCCAGACTCACTACTCAAACCCACTTCCATTTCCAGGTGACGGATGAGACCGATGTGCTTTCAGTATCCCAGCACGGTACCAGGACACAAGTGCAAAATAGATGATTCAAACGGGATGCTTTTCATTTTCTAAACACGGAGCATTCTTCTTCATGAAACATTTGGTGTAATCCAGAGTGCTGGGAGAAATATCATTCACATCTGCACTCGAATCACTTTGCGGGATTGAAGGAAGAGCACAAATCATAAAGATGTCAAAATTTGGCGAAAGCGAGAAAAAGAAACCGCTCTAATGACGAAATGTTGTGAGGAACGGCGCATTCAGTTGTGTAGTGTTCATGCAAGTGACCTTGATAGTGCGAAAACACGCAAGTCAGACTTCATCAGAACATTCTTTTGCAAGGGTGAATGGGTTGAAAAAAAAAGATTTTTTATTGTTATTTTAATCTTGTTATTTTCTTTTCAAAACGGTGAATGTCGAAATAATATTTGTCTGGCACTGATTCACTGAATTGAATGTAAAAAAAAATAATAATAATCTAATAAAAAAAAAAATAATAATCTAAATACTTCTAATAAAAATGTGAAATTTTTTATGAGAAGCATTTATTTATATTATTAATATTATTATGATTGTTGTTGTTCTTGAAAGGATCCTGTATTAACCATATTTCTAATAAATCAATAATCTAATAACTACTTCTCATAAAAATGAGAGGAAATGTTGTCATGAACATTTATTCTTAATTTTTATTAGAAGTATTTTAATTTTTTTTACTATTATTAAATTTTTTTAAATGGTGAAAAAGGTCATGTAAAAACACATTTCTAAAAAAATCTTGTAATAAACACTTATTCACGAGATGAAATGCCTTCAAAGAACAATTCTTTTTTTTTTCACTATTATTATTATTGTTTTTTGCAGGGTGAAAGAGGTCGTGTAGAAGCAATATTTGTAATAAAACAGTAATAATGTAATTTTGATAAGGTGATGGAGCTGGTACTTACTTGAGAGGGATGCGAGGTACTGCTGTGGGAGAGGAAGCTGAGGTGACCACCTGTAGGATCTGCTCCAGCGTGGACAGACCCCCACCCACCTGAAACGCCACTTGATCTGCATTATTCTGAAAAAGAGAATTTGGAAGAGAAACGGTCGTTTTAAATTTGAGGTTTCCTCGTTGCCCACCTTGTGATTTCTACCAAGTCCTGGAATGAAATTCAACACAGTGGCATCCCTAAAGAATTCCTGCTAAATCTCAAAAGCGCACAAGCCCTCAGCAACCAAAAACCAATGAAGGGCAACAAGCGAGCACATCGGCACACAAAACAAGGGTGGTCCGCCTGACAAAGATGTCTGGGAACGACTAGAATGAGTTCAAATACAGAACAGACAAGAAATATTTGACTTTACGGCTTTAAGGCCCACAACAAGATTGACGTTCTTCCCCGATTGTCATGCTGCAAGAATAGAGAAGATGTTTTAAAAGTAACTTGCAGTGATTTGGTTAGCATAGATAGCAGCCATTAAACGTCTAAATGGGGGTCAACGGAGCGGTGCCTGAAACTCATACGGACCAACGAAGTAACTTTGAGCAGGACAGGACGTAAAACAGTCAGTTAAGTAACGTGCTTCTCAAATCAAACTGTTTACAGACGGGACATTTTTACTTGCATCATAAAATTCCTTCAAGTTCAAAGAAGAAGCCCTTTAAATGAGTCATACGGTCTCGAGTTAAAATTCCACAGGACTCGTGGAAAGCCCTCCATTGATTTGGGGGAAGGAAGTAAACGTCTCCGAGGTTGGCGATGAGTTCGACCCCAACGTTGCCGCAAATCACGGCATAAATCAACAGCTCTGAATCTGAAAGTGGCAGTGGTTCAGTCATTTATCTGCAGGACTGAGGAGCCGGAATGAAGAGAGGAGCAGGGAGAACGTGGAGTCTACTCCATATAATGAGGTCAGATTCTCAATCGCTGCGTGACAGCCCTCAAAGTCAGTCACGTCGAGCTGTTTTTGTTCAGGAGATGGCGGGGGCTGCCAACAAGCCCGAACATATTGAGACGCAAACAGAGGAAGCGCTTTGCAAAATTACATATAAGCTCCTCTCTTGTCAGTCACAGGTGCCGCCAAAGAGTCGTTCCTGAAGATCCGGTGGCAAAGAGAAGGTTGAACCCCTGCCAGGGTTAAGAGATTGGAACTACATTTTTGTCAGATATACTAAAGAGGGAGCACACTCAAACATTGCGAGGGATTAAGGAGATCTCACTGACGGCTACGTGGGACCCTCTTTTGTGAGGATGAGTCCAGGTCACCTCTGTAATGCCTCTTTTGAGAGGCTTGTGTTGGACTGGAGTAGTGGAGGATTGGAAAAGTTGACCATTATTTGTTTCAAGAGGGCTTTAAAGACATTCCCAAGACTGTGATGAAACAAGATACGTTTAACAATTTTTTGTCCCAAATGTTAGAACAATTATTCCAACAATTGTTTGAAATATGTAAAAAACATTAGGTACCAAAAAAATCTGAGAAAAATATTGCAATATAAAAAAAAATAAGAATATATTTTATTTGAATCAAAATGCAGCTTTCATACTGATCCAGAAGCAGACTTTTAAAGAGTAGTGTAAAGTACTGGGGGGAATGCACTTTGCTACTATACTTGAGTATTCTTTGGCAACTTTATAATTGTATCGAGTTTCAAAAATATAAGCAACATTTACTCTCTACTTGACAACATTTGTGATTGAATATCTGTACTCTTTATACCACTACAGTTGAATGGACACTGTTACTCATTAAATTTTGATTGTGTGCGACAACTCGGAATCTTTTTCTACAGCGGTTAGTTTCATGGGCGGACGAGGTGATATCGCCATCTGCAGGATGCTGAAGGTACTGGATGCTATTTAGGAGCTTATTCCTGTGAAACTGAATTAGCGGTTGCACTATTTGCATGTTTGAGTTTGACTGAGACTGACGTTTTTTTTCTTATCTTATTTATTTTCTTCAGCCATTTTGAAACATTGAGGTATTAAATTGAATATATAGCTCATAAATAAGAGTTTCTTGTTTTTTTACATTTCTTGGTGTTTTTTTTAACCTAAATTCAGTCTGAGTAAAATACCCAAATTCTTTAAAAAAATTTTTTAAATAAAAATAGTTTTATTCAAGTCTTCTTGGAATTGGTGACTTGTAACTTGTAATGGAGCAATTTTTTAAGTAAATCATATACTTTTACTCAGAATTTACTCTTTTTACCATTTTACCTCCAATTCACAGTACATAAACAACATTAAGTTTTTGAAAAAGCATGACATATACTATATGACTATATACCATGCCAGTATATTGAAAAACAGACGTGGGTGTGTAATTTATTTGCAATCGTCTACAAAAATTTGCCTGAAGTCGCAAAACGTGACTTTCATTCTCTTTACAGTTCTGGGGTAAGCTAAAATGTACATTGCTTATTACACGTAAAAAGTTAATTCGCTTTTCAACTAAGCTATAAAATGTGGCTTTTAGAAGAAACCCAGTTGCATGGCCTGTCAATGATGGTCACCAAACCACAAAAGGGAAGTCTGGAAGCTTGATCTCGAAAGTTGACACAAAAGTCGCACAATAAAGCTTTGCTTTTGTGTGACACTCTTCAACAAACACTAAACCTAAACACAAAAGGATCAAGTTCAGCTTTTGTTTTTTCTTTCCCCCCATGGGGAGAGAAAAAGAAGAGCTGGAGACGGATCAGATGGCTAGAATGGATACGGAAGGGTAAATCTCAAATTATACAGCTTGAGCGATCTTATCCAATTACTAGCGAGCAAAGCCATTTTAAGTTGGGCTAATCAAAGGGCCGGGCAGCTGCTGGCCAGCCAGGACAAGGGTCCGGTGTGGGGTACATGTTAAGAGGGAGGGGACGGTTGGATGCACTTTTGCGTCCCCCCCCCCCCCACCACACACACACACAAAACATTCTAATTATCTGACATCAAAAGCAAAAGGGGAAGGGAACACTCGGAAAACGCAGCATCCCCCTCTTCTCAACAGATGGAGAACAACTGGCTGGAGTTTGATGGAGAGAGTTCACCAAGGTTCCGTCTTAGGTCCATCCGTCTTTGTGTAAGCAGTGCAGTGATGTAAACACGCACATTTCGGGAACAATAACACCTCAGAATTTCAGCATTAAGACGAGCGCATGGACTTTGTTTTCAAGAAGAAGTCCAGAAACACGCAACGTACCATAAACACAGGTCCCCATTTACTAAAGTGGCTTCCCTGACATCACAAGAAGAGACGAGAGCTGTAAACCATATCAAGAGCATCCATGAGTGTAATAAGTTAGTCTTTCCAAAACTTAAGAGCAAACAACTATGAACCATACGTTAGTGATGTCTTTGAAGCCACCATTCTACAGAAGAGTAGAAATAAGGCTTTGTGCTATCAACAGGAAACGTCTCTCAGAAAAGCGCACAAAGAACGACTCGGGCACCTTTGACCGAATACACGGAATCCTCTGGAATATGATTAGTTAAGATATCAAGCTTGTATCCAGAAGAAAAAAAAAAATCAGCCACCCAAGGGCAATTCTTTCCACAATGGATTGCTGACTCTTTTAATAGCTGTCGTCTTGCCCCTTCAAACAAGCACCTGAGGGGAAACATGAATCCTCTACTCTTACAGTCACAACTGGAACAAAAGAATTACCAGGCAATTAGAGTTAGAAAATTGTCTTGCTGACAGCACACAGTGCAGGAATGTAAAAAGTATGTCCATGTTTTTTCTTTTTTCACTAGCTGGCTAATTCCTAAAGCCTGGCCTGTCGCTCAACAGCAAACAGGCAACACCCAGTCGCTCTGCATGTCCTTTATGAGGAGGCTTGATGAAAAATGTGATTCTTGTCTTGTAATTCAATCCCCTGAAACATCAGAAATCAACATAATCATAACCTCACGCTATAATTACTCTATCCATTTGCTAACACTCAACAATTTGTGGTTGGAACGACATCCAAATGCTGAAACGTCTTCTTCAGAGGATCGTTTGTATTCCTGTTCTCAACTTTGCCTCATCTAAATTTTTTTATATTTGACTTTATTTTTTATCTTTATTCTCTGAATGGCATTTTAAAAACATGCAACCGTGTAAAAAAAAAAAAGCTGGTAATTAATTTGGACACAGTGGCTGGCAATTGGCTGGTTTGTGACGATACGGTCAACAACCAATTTCCTCACCCAACTCCTCATGACCCAGAAATGGAAAAAGTGGAAGAAAATGGGTGAAATGGCTGATATTCAAGTACACGTACATGAGTATCAAAACCATACAGTTCTAAAAACCAATATAACATGTGTGGAATTCTCCATTCTCTGTCAATTTATCCCGACGTCTGGGTTATCAAAACCAGGCTGACCACAAATAATTAGTGAGCGAAAACCCACGGTGACTCTTTCCCAAACCTTGGGCCTCATGATCAGGTATAGCTCGCCACCAGATTTTCAGAGTGGAACCGATTTCTGACAGCTGGCAAATGAAAATGTAAATAGTGGCTGGCCCAGCAGGCCCAGAAGGTTCCTGACAGTCCCTCAAGTGTCATGAAGGCAGTCAATCTCGACCTGGCCTTTATTTGAAAGCACTGACAAACATTCCCTGGCAGAATGTAAATACGTGAGCTCATTCCGCCAAGGTAGTAGAGCGCCGATCAGAGGAACACGAAACTCTCAAGCCTCTTCGATCAGCCAGGCTTCTCGGAGACAAAACGAAACCTGGTTTGACGCAAAATAAACCATTAAAAGCCTCAGAGGGAGAGGCGGGCAAAGGTCAGAGACTGTGCCCAAGTGAAGGCAGCATGGGGAGAAGAGGCTCGAGGGGGCTGCGGGAGATCGGGGAGTCTGGTGTTGTTGGAGGAATTACGGGGGGAAAGTGGAGACTGAATCAGATACGCTTACTAGGAAAAAAAACAAATCTATAGGTGAGTCGGTGACATGAGAGATGCTTGTTAGGTCAAATAATCTAAACGATCCAGACTGGAGGTGATGCTGAGGGGGAAGGGGTGTGTGCAGACACTTCATAAAGGAGGAGACAAGTATTTATTTGACTCTGTCTGGGGATTAGAGGCGAAACTTCCTCCGAGACCAGGATCCACGGACGAAAGGCCTGGCTGGTTTGTTGGAGACAGCGGTTGGACTTGAGGAATCCTTGACTTTGACTGGCAGGCTAAATGAAGTCCAGATACTGTACTCTTAAGAGAGGCTTATTCCCAAAGGATGGCAGGCAAAGAGCCTGGAGAGCTGACATTTCCACAAGCACTTCACCGTTCCTATGGCTTAGAAAAACAACAAGCGGTGGGAGTCCTTTAAAGTAAGGACTCGGCGGATAACTCTAGAATGATTGTGTGTAGGAGGCCTTGGGGACAGTGGGCAAGGAATATTCCGGCGTTCTTGATAGAACCTGTCATTCAGAGACTCTTGAAAGCAGATTGCTGCCTCGGGAGAATGATGAAATGAAAAGATCTGATGTTCAGTAGAAGGTAACACGGATCGGGTTGCTTCATTTCTCAACACCGCATCTTATCGTCCTTCTTTCCATGAAATGTTCAAAACATAATTGCTGACTTGAGCATCAACAATTGACAAGAAATGCATATTACTGTATGTATTTATTAGAGTTGGACAGGTTTGTTTTTTAATCTAGATTAATTAATCTCGGAAATTATTCGAGATGAATCGAGATTACATCTAGATTAATCTAGGTAATTAATCATGATTTAAATAGGTTATGTTTGGATACTAACATAGTACTAATATAATATACTAATACTAATATACTAATCTAGATTAATCTTGGAAATAATTTAAATTAAACTAGATTAATCTCGAAAATGAATTGAGATTAATCTAGAATAATCTTGAAACTAAATTGAGATTAATCTAGGAAATTAATCAAGATTAATCTTTGCTAATCTTGGAAATGAATTGAGACTCCTCTAGATTAATCACTAAATTATTATGAGATCCCAACCTGACTTTGAGCATAAATAGCGTTCTAATAAATTATATTTATAAATAATGTTTTGATCACGCAATAAGAGACGCGTGTTAACGCTTAACGCGTGTTAACGTTTCTTGTTTGCATTTCTATTTCCATTTTCAATATTAATGTTGTTTCATACATGACATGTCTATTGTATTGAATAGTTTGTGTTGAATTTACATTTATATCGTATGTACTATTTGTTTCCTCTGTATACAATGCACTGAAATCGCCCCATTGGCTGTCTTTAACACATTGCGTTGATGCGCAAGTCACCATTTTAAATAATAAAACATTTTACAAACATGTTAAATACGCTTCATTTGCACAAATAGTCTGGAACGTTAGGGTAAAGTGACTGACAGCTTCGGCTTTTCACAGCGACACGTCTATTCCACCCTCTGCCGTCCTCTTTTCCTATTAGCTTCACTTTACTACCCACTTCATTCTCCTCTACCTTTCTCCTCTCCCTCCAGAAGACCATTAACATCCCTGTCTCCTCCCACTGGTCCATGAAGGAACACAATCAATGCACCATCCATCCACCCACAAACACACACCCACCACTTCATCTGACACGGCGCTAAAGAAGACAACATATACACTCTGGTTGCAACTGAAAAACATAAATATTCCGTTTCCAAAACAGTGACATCACTGATAGCTTTCCCTTTTAGAGGTTTATTCACGGGGGAGTGTTTAATGATGGCTGACAAAAGCTCGCTCACCAAACAAACCCGTTGGATTCGTATAACAGGCCGTTTGATATGTATAATCAGTTATATAAAAAGGCAAGATGCTTTGGCTTCTCACAAACGGCTATAAATTTCTACCTAATCTCCTTAATCCCATTGCACAGAAATAAAGAAAAAAGACCTGACAGACGTCTTGGACCATCATCATTTGAAAATGTTCTTTATCAGTTACAACAGACTTTTTTTTATTAATCTGTGTGGTTTACTGCTATAAATTTCTCGAGGCCTTCGCCATTCAAATATCCAGCAAAGTACAGAGACATAATTTTTCTTCAATTCCATGCAGGAACCAGGCGAACAGCTCAATAGCATGGGAATAAAGGACAAAAATGAGCAATGTATGTAAATAAGCAAACAAAACTAATTAAATGGAATCTGTTGACTTCATTGTAAGGATTTTAAGTAATGAAGAACAGTAGCCATCCGAGAGCTTAGAAACATGTTTTCCTGTTAAACATAAGGGAACGTCTGCCAATTAATAACATCTGCAGCAATGAAAACAAGTCCCTAATCTGGCCCTCATTACCCAATAACGGAGGGCAGAGAGTTTAGGATGGAAAGCGATACCCGTCTGTGAGACCAAGAGGACGGCAGCCAACGTCGGCAGTACTGAGGAGACGGTGTTGAGAGCAGCCTGGAGGCTTATCTTTAAGTCAAATCCTTCCACACACACACACACACACACACACACACACACACACACACACACACACACACACACACAAATATACATCCATTCCAAAAAAAAAATCTGCCTTATGAGAAGGAAGCCCCCAAGATGCTGACGCAGAAGGATTTTAAACCCGCAGTCGTCTAAAAGCCAAAGAAAATCCTTGCTGGAATATTCATGTGAAGTCCAAAAGATGTACAGATATATAACATAAAATTAATTAATATAAAAAAAGCTTATGGTTAATTATTGACTTAAATAGGCCAAAAATATCCTTCACAATAACTTTCAGTAAAACTGTCACCAAAATGAGTTGGCATTAAGAACTTCTACAAACCTGTTTTTCCAAAATTCGTGAGATTTCTCCCAGAGTTCGGTCAAGGCCGGAGACTCTGTTACTGGCCCACTGACCGCTGTCCTGCCCCTGCTGCTGCTTGTGCAGGTCTTTAACCAGGCGGGTCAGTCTG
Source organism: Paedocypris micromegethes (assembly GCA_028031935.1). Taxonomy (NCBI): domain Eukaryota; kingdom Metazoa; phylum Chordata; class Actinopteri; order Cypriniformes; genus Paedocypris; species Paedocypris micromegethes. The sequence continues at coordinate 26,881,446 of CM051501.1, read as the reverse complement.
GTGGACACAAGCACATACAATCACTGCCATTTGAAAAAAAATATTAGTATCTTTTGTGAATTATTCAGCATTCATCAAGAAATATCATTGATAAAATGTGTCTTTGATTTGGCCAGACAAACCCACTGAGTTTCATTTTATAATAATAGAAAAAAATGAAATCAACTGCCTATTTATTTAATGTCTGTTCAAATGTTTCTTTACAGGCGAGTAAAAAGTAAAAAACTTATACTTAGTATTTATTACCAGTCCTGCACTAAACAAAAAAACCTTGAAAGTAATGAAAAAAACAACAACAATTAGCAAAATGTTATCAACTTGCACATTATGAAATAGAATAAAAAATAAACAGCGTAACAATCTTAATTATCATCTAAAAGAACAATACATATCGACTCCTGTTTAACTGGGGACTTGACCAAAATTAGGGACATGAGGAATTGGGATTTCTCTCAATAAAGCAGCTGCCCCCTTTAACCGGCAAACCAATCCGAGGGGATTCGACACTATTAATAATAAATAAACATATGTATACATTTAACAATTATATATACATTGTTATATTGACTTACTTTGCTTTGTAAGGAGAGTCGGGGGTCTGTGTTTTGGCGTCCATGCTTGTTTCATACTCTTTAGCCCTGAAAGTCAAACAGGTCTGTCAGAAAGAGAAGAGAATGATAGAGGAACAGAGGAGTCTGATGGCTGTCAGCTTGAAGACATGAGGAGATAAGACGACAAGCAGAAGAAAAGAAATGTCAAGGGGTCAAGCTGAGCCCCAAACTGTTTATTTAGTCTCCAGGCCGGACCAGCAGCAATCACAAACTAACAAGCACCAACGAGTCAAACTCCCGAGTCTTCACAGCAGAGGATGTTGTTTCACAGCAGGGAATACCAAACTCTCCAATAACCACATTATTCGAGACCGACAAATCAAAATAAATAAGTGCGACTGGCTGCCGGTTATGAATTAGCCTCCCGCGTGTCTCCACATGAGTCACGGCCAGAGGAAAACACAACTCGGGCTTCCACTAAAGCGCAGATTTGAGTCTACACCGCCAGCACGGCTCATTCCAGCAGATAAGGCTGACCCGCTAACTCCAGAAGAGTTGATGGATAGATGCTCTGCGGCTGATAAACTCAGACTTTTCTTTCCGGAAGAGTCGAGTTGTCAAAGAAAGTTGAGAATGGATTACCACCATGTCACCAAGTCTTTTGTGGGGTCAATCTTCAAAATGCAAATATTGGGATTAAATCTGAAACCAGAAGGGGGTTCAGAGTTGGTTGATTTGTGCTTTGATAGTATAATTTGGACAAATGATGGATTATATTATGATGTAACGAGCTACTAATTGGCCTAATCCAAGAATTACACCTTTTGACTACTGAATTTTTCAGATTATAATGGGGGTCAGTGTCTTGCTCAAGAACACTCGGTTGTAGAACCCACAAACAGGAACCTGCAACATCTGTACCACAACTGCATAGTGAAATTTTAAACTTTTTATTTGGGAATTTAAAGTGCACATTATAGTCCAAATAACACACTGATTAGACACAATGATAAAAAGTATTTATGATAATCCCAGTATATGCACTAATTATAATGGTTCTGATAGCTTAATGCAATCAGATGGTTTGCAATTCCTTAATAAATGATAATAATAATAATAATTATTACTATTATTATTAATACTACAGTGGTACCCCAATTTACGAAATTAATCCGAGAGCTGTTTCGTTCTGCGAATATGTTGTTAGCTGAGCCGCATTTTACATGTAATCCTTCTAATCTGTGCCATGACTTCATGTATTACCAATATTTTATAATTTGTAAATTGTTTTGTCTGAATTTATGTAGTAAAAAACATGTTACACAGCAGTTGTTTTGTTAGCCCTTTGGCAGTAATTTTAATGCCATGCCATGTTTATAGATGTTGTTAATTTATGCCATGAATTCATAAATTCAGACAATAAAAATGTAAATGCTAAAATATTGGTAATAAATGTAAAAAAAACATGTTACACAGTAGTTGTTTAGTTTGCCCTTTGATTTTTTTAAAGGAAAAGTATATGAGTTACATATAATTGATGTAACTCATGTTTTATACAGGTCTGGACTCTCATCTCCCTGCATGCTAGAGGTAAGAAAAAGATGTGCTCCTTTCGTATAGCGAAAATGTGTCGGAACTCAGGACGACATTATTGTGACAACGCATTTTGTTGTTCGGAATGTTCGTTATCTAGCACATTCGTAAGTCCACTGTATTATTATTTTCATTATTATGTCATAATTCATATTATTATTATTATTATTATTATTATTAACAATACTAATATTAATTATTACAGTATTAATATTATTATTGTTGTTTTTATAATGATATTAATAGATTTAGAGGGCATGTGAATGACATTAATGCAACATTTGAACATCCTTCTTGGCACAGTAACTGGATTACAGAATAACAGAATAAATATGGATTGGTCAGACTGATTTCAACCCAAGTGAGGACTCCTGACGTGCACCATTTCTTTTTTTAACCAGACCCGGCCACGTTCTCATCTTTTGGATTACAATACTCCTCCATGACAGTTTTACACAAGCATGGGTTATAAAGGGGGGCAAGAGCTGCTCCATCAATCTCCAAACAAGGCAGACCCTATTAAACAGGCCAGGCTGGATAAATAATGGTTAGCAGTCTGGGTGGGAGGGAGGCAGCAACAATACGGGGCTAATCATCAATTCATCACAATGTGCCCCACTATTCACCTCTGCCCATCCTAGACGCAGACGGCCCCGCCTCTAAACGACTGTAAAAAGCTCCATTCCCTGGGACAACTAAAACAAAAACAAGTGTATTTATTTCCCCCATGCCTCGGGACACTCCAGATATTCAGGCCTTCCAATTAGAAATGGCATTTGTTCATGTGGCAACACAATATTTATTACTGCACTTGGCAGAAGCTCTAAATCTAATATTGAAAGAGTGACGACGAAGAAAAAAAACTAAATAATGCACTATTAAAGAGGAAAGAAGAGAATTCACTAATAAGGCTTTGAAAAATATAAGCCATTGAATGAGAAATACAGCGCTGAGAATGAAAGCATTTTGTTCTTGATGGCAAATAAACGTCCCGAGTCAAACGTGATCCATCCATCCAAAACAACTTAAGTCTTTACTTGTACTGAATTTAGCCTAAAAAAACACCAATGAAATATTTCCCGTTTTCAGACGGTAGCCGTTAGCTGTTAGCTGTCTGTTCAACTATGAATGATTGTATTTAGATTATTCTTACTTCTTTGAGTGATTTTTTTCCCTCTAAAGTGTCTAATGTCTAATATTTCTGTTTTTGAGCTAATAAAAACTCATATGCAGGTCTGCCTCCAGAACCATCATTTAAAAAAACAAGTGTGTACGTGCATATTTTAAATCAGCAATTAAATTGGAAAAAATGGTTGCTTATATTTGTGTAAATATGTTAATACTTTGTCTGAGCAAGATGGACAGGACTTCTCTGTTTTTTGGTTGATGTATGATCTGAGTCTAGATTTTGGGCATTCAGCTTGTCTACATGCGTGATCTTTTTTTAATTGAAGCTAAAGGAATTGTGATATATATATTGGCATCATATTTTGTAGAACTAGGGGTCAACGTGTCTTTACATTACCAACATGATGTGAAACTAGTCAAGGGAAAATTGACTACACAACTGATGTAGAACTGATGAAGAGCCAAGTGTAGTTCTTTGTGAATTAAAATAATTTGCATAATAATGTGTCTATGATGTTGTGCAGGAATTGAGGAATAAAGCAATCCAGAGCAGCACTCGACTTTATTCCCACCATCGTTCAGTTTCCGTCATTTCCCTTATTCGAAGGAACCTTTCTGCTATATTTACAAGTAATGACGCCACTCAAACGTGCCAAACAGGGGGGCTTTTGTGCACTGGCTTCTAGCTGAGGTGAGCCAACACAGTGAGGACTCTGTTCACAAGCCTGGAGAAAAGACAAGCAACGCACCCGGTTAAACATCAAGCACAGCGACAGGACGAGAGGAGGGAAAAAAAACGGACACGTTAAAGCCCGCGTACAATCTCGAACGGGACGGCTGTGCTACTCTCAAGGTAATCAAAGCCACACGTTTGCTTAGAAAGAACACGCCATTTATTTGAAGAATAATTTAGGGGCCGACCAGTTAAATTACACAGATTTCTCGCGTTTGCCATGGCGGTGGCGGGAACTGGACAAGCTTAGCAGTGACACTGTGGGACAGGGCGACTTGGGAGGGCTGAGGAAAAGCTCTCCGGCGTCTTACAAATGCCATGCTGTGCTCCTATAAAATGGCTCATTTCCACCCCGTGGTGGAGTCGCCAACCTCTGTAAGCCAGGGCAGCGGGCGGCCGTGATTTATGAGCGTGTAGCGCCTGTTCTCTCTCTTTCATTCTTTCCTCCTCACCCCTTTTCCCTCGCCGTGTGAGTGTTGCGGGGCTCAGCACAGGAGTGATAGAGAACAGAAGAGGCTCATGTTGTCACTCTTACAGCCAAAACGCCGAGCTGTTTTTTGCCCTCTGAGCTACCTCTGTATTAATGGGCTCAGCCGCAGTGAAGGGTGATGCTCTCCCCACCACAAGCTAGGAGAGGGAGGGAGAGAGTGTGAGAAAGAGAGAGATTGAGGGAAAGAGAGAGAGGGAGAAAGAGAGAGGGAGGGAAAGAGAAATGGAGAGAGTGTGAGAAAAAGAGAGAAAGGGAAAGAGAGGTAGAGAGAGAGAGAGAGAGGGGGAGGGAAAGAGAGGTAGAGAGAGAGAGAGGGAGGGAAAGAGAGAGAGATGGAGAGAGGGAGGGAAAAAAGAGCGAGAGATGGAGAGAGGGAAAGGAAAAATGAGGTAGGGAAAGAAAGAGAGAGAGAAAGAGAGGGAGAGACACACAAAATAATGATATGAAAGGAAGGCAGCCAATGAAGAGAGACGGAGAGGCCGAAAACATTGGAACATTTCGGACAGAAGGAATATAAAATTCCCAAGGCTATCACTATAGTATATCAAATTATTACAAAATGCATCAGTATATAATATAATTCCTAAACTATAAATGTGAATATATGCTTTAAATAATGAAAAAAACAGGGAAGCACATTTAATATAATGTATATAAAAATATATATATATAAAAATCAAGAGTGAGATATTGTATTTGTTTTTTTTTTTCAAAGCAACTTCAAAATGATTATAGAGAACATTTACCACAGCATTTTAGAGAAATATTTGTAGGATCGAAAAATATGGCAATACACCAAATTTTGTACCTAATCTGACAGCATGTCATAACAATATTATAAAGCATTTAATTATCTTTTTGCAAAGCACATATTAATAAAAAACAAAAAAAAAAAAGAACAAAAGAAGAAGCGTTTACAGAATAAATAGTGCCCATCTCTATTATTAACTTCCACAAAGGTGAATTCGTAAATCTTATTCTCAATTTCTCTTATGCCTTACTGACAAATTTATATTTTTTATAAGCCACACACACACACACACACACACACACACACACACACACACACACACACACACACTGTTGTGACAGAAGGCAAAATTGATTGTGTGCAGGTCTAGAATCTGACACTGAAACACGGTCCTTCCTATTTGTTGATTACTATTGATTTTTTTGATACTTCATTTAAAAATCAATAGTTGGAAGAGAGAAAAACAGGCATGCTTTACACATACTTTAACATACTATTGTACACCGGAGAAGACTTTGCTTTTGGCAGCACGGCGGCAACCAATTAGGAGAAAAGCTCTTAACAGGTGAAAGTGGGGAGTGGGAGGGGCTAACAGATCGATTCTCACTTTTTCCTCCCCAATCACAGAGAGTGGCCATAAATTAAGCTCATCAGTGTTGCCGTGTGGACAGCCGGGATGCACGTTGCCTTTGCTCTCCATCTCCTTGTCACTCATAAAGCTCTCACTAGTTGAAGTCGTGAAAAGAGAGGGAGACAAAAGGACGCATCACCTTGAGTTCATGCGTGCCCGCAGCTTCTTGGCCTTCTTGCGTGCTTTCTGTCTATCTTCTCCCTCCTTGGTGCTGTCTGAAGGCACGCTGCTGTCCGCGATGATATCCACCACGTACTTTTTCAGCGAAAGGTGTTCCTGTGTGGACACAAAAAGCGTGTGTGTATACATAACTCACATTTTCCAGCGCCGATCCATAATGCCTGTTAGACACACAACTCCGCGTTCCACTGCACAAGCCGCATTCCACTAATATTTAGACTGACTGTAATAATGTCATTCTTACTGCACGGTCTCATCCTGTTTATTCGTGGCTATTTATTTGTCAATGGAAAACTTCAACAGGCCGATTCATTGGTTTGGCTCGTGCATCTGGCAAATAAATCTAAGCCTAATGTAATGCAGTGGTTTTAACAGTACCACAACTCACTAGTCCATGCAATATGTTCCATAAAATACAGTCGACTCCTGTTAATTGGGACACATCAGGACCAGTTTGCTCCAATAAAGCGGCACAAATTTGCGTTATGAAATATGATTTTAATTTTGGGATTTTGCCACAATAAAGCTGCTGCCCCCTTTAACCGGCCCAATAAAGTGAAAATAAAAAAATAAAATGATATTGGCCCTGCTTGATGGTGTAACAGACTAATCCATTTTTTTTTAAACATGCTAAATTTTGCCAGACTGTGGTAGGATCGACCCATATTTACCATGAACTGCACATTTAATTATGAACTTATTATATTGTATTACATTTGCATTCTTCTCGGATTCATTTCTTTGAACGTCTTCAATAAATTGTTGGAAGAAAAGTCAAATAAAAGTAGAGGTCTAGAGAGTATATATAGTATACCACACTGTAAAAACTACTCCATTACAAAGTTCAAGTCACCCATTCCAAGAAGACTTGAGTAAACGTTGTAAAGCATCCAATTTTAAAAGAACAAGAATTTTGCACTTGCTGAATTTAAGCTCAAAAACACCAGAAGAAACTCTTTATTTATAAGCCTCACTGTTTCAAAAAGGCAGAACTAAATAGGCTTAAAAATGTATGCAAACATATGCAAATATGCAACAAAAGTGCAACTGCTAATTCACATTCACGTAATTTAGCTCATAAATATCATCCAGTACCTTCAGCATCCTGCAGATGGCAATATTGACTCACCAACGCAAGAAATGAACCGTGATAGAAGAAGATGCCGACTTGTCGCGCACAATCACAATGTAACGAGTAACGGTGTCCATTCAAATGTAGTGGAGTAAAGAGTACAGATACTCAAACAGAAAGGTATTCAAGTAGAGTTTGTTGACACTCAGCACAAGTACAAAAGAGCAATACTCAAGTAAAGAAACAAAGTCTACTCAATTCTTACTCAAGTACTTCACACCACAGATTCGCTTTGCTTAGCTTTACTCGCACCTCAGAACGTTCTTCTCAAAATAAACGCCTAATTTGTCTCCAGAGGCCGAGAGGAGTGACAGCACGTGGGCGTCCCGGAAGAGAATAACTGTGAGAAGGTATCAAACATCAAAAAGCCAATTCCATGAATCTTTCTCCGCTTTGCACATGTCTAAAGTCTGGGCTTCAGCTTCCACACTCAGATTGTAAAGGCCAGGTGTTGAGCTCATTGTGTGGCACGCAGAGTCCTCGCGGCACAGGTATTGTGCTCAATAATTACCGAGGCATCTCCTCCTCTCACCGCTTACATTCAGGTGGTTGAAACACAGAGGCGGAAAACGGTATAGCTTTCCGACTCTTTCTGATGATGCAGATATTTCCATGGGAAGAAAGACGGATGTAACTCAATTGTGGAGGACGTGATGCATGTGCCAGAAAGCAATTATCCAATTATCCTGTCATCCGGCACCTCAGAGGATGAGAGCAGCCAGTGAGACGGATAAGAGTTCCTGCTCCCAGTCGATACCTCTGAAGCATTTATTGGGGGGCGGGGCGGGGCGGGATACTATTGCCGTTTAAAAGAATATAATATATAAGTGTATAGAACATAAATGTTTATCTAAAAAGCTGTGCAACACTACACTGCTTGTGAAAACTATTCACCGGCAACTTAAGCTCACGTTGCTTTTGCGAAACAACATCCTCGTCGGTGGAGGAAGGATCGAAATACACAGTAGTTTAAAATCTTTTTGTAAATATCAGGTGACTCGAAATGTCACGGTCAACGGGATTTCAAGTTGGAAAAAATACTATAATTACTGTAAATAAAACTGTATACTGATTTATGACTTAAAATACCAAATAAACATTTACTTCCTAATTGATTTTTCAATAGGACATTAATTCAATAGGACTAAATGTGCATTATAGTAAAAATATGGTACAATACACACAAAAAAAGAACTACCATGATAGTGAAACTTATTACGTTCCATTTACTAATTCACTTCATTTTTTTTAAGCTTCATTCACCAATTATACCAGAAAGCCAATATGTAGTCAATGGAATGTGGCGTGAGAAGCCGTGGTGCAAAGTGGGTGTTGAAAAGTTGAATTCAGTTCAACTTTATGGTAATGAGCAATGACGTGGTTTGACAGCAATCATTCATAAAAGTTGTGGTTGAGTACATTCCGGAGAACGCAGTCGTGTAAATTTGTAAATCAAACAATTCCCAAGAATTGAGAAGTAAATCTCTACAACAAGCTCTACAATAATTTCAAATTTCTTCATCCTCAATCATGAGACATATTTACAAGAACCCAATCACGAGAGCCAAAGCTTTACAAAAAGACGACGCATTTGATCTATGTCGGAGATGTTTTGAGGCCATCACGAGGTTTGAAAGTACAGTAGGAGCTGACAAGTCCGTGACATCATGGTTCTTTGTCTGAAATCTGCGCATTTGCATCATCTAGTGTTTGAAATGGACATTAGTGAAGGGGCCGACCACCCCACGGCCCCCTGGGAGCAGGAGTCTGGCCCTGCAGTCATAACCATTACCTCCTTGTGGCCAGAGAGGCATCTGTTGACTAATCTCTCTGAAAGGAGATCTAGCTGGCCGGCCGCTCGCTTAATGGGATTGTTTCTGTAACACCTCAAAGACGTACAACATCTGAAGATTATATAGAGGGGTCTCTATATAGAGATTATATAGAGGGGAAAAGCGAGGAGCAGTACACGGATGAATCTGTGAGGAGATCAGGACTGCCGCTAAGCTCATGAGGTGAGCGATGATGGAAGTATTGCTTTCATAAATGTTAGGAAATGCTCCATTTGGCCTTGAGTTTTTGTATTGGTCTCTCTCAATATTGATAACTGATAAGCTACTAGTTAACGGAAGCATCAACAATACGAGATGTTATTACGGTGGGACACAGCACAACGCTTTCAGTGGGGCGTAATGAGAGACCACTCCAAACATCACACCTAGGCTGGTGCTCAGAGGGCCATGATAAAGCTCTCACTGTCACACTGATACACGTCCCCATCCTCCACTCCTTTGTCTGCCACAAAAGAGTTGTCGAAGGATGGCTTTCCTGATCTGTGTGAAACAGACAGCTGTTTGTCATCCAAGTACAATACTGTGGTAGAGGGTGTTGGGTAACAAACCAATGTCTCATACACACAACTCCATGTCATCACTGAAGTCTCAGTTGACGCGTTTTTCAAGTTGTAGTATCCACTTTGCTCACACAGTTGTTCTGTTATTAAAGACAGGCATGCACTTGTAATTTAATGCTATTGCCACAGCAAATCCAAAAATGCCTATCCACATGATTGCGCAATAAACTGAATGATGCAACTTCTGAAGAAATTACACTAGAAAACTAGTCACGCTAATCTAAAACTATCTGCTTCCAGGACGAACATCAGTCATTTTCAATGTACACCACATTTAAGAAAGATAAAGGGTGACACAAATAGAAATGAGAAAAAGCCAAAAAAGCGTATATAATTGACATATATTTGAGGGTTGCCCCTGAAATCTTTATTGCGCTGATAAAAAATTCTTAAAAATGTCTGAACAATCAACGAACAATGAGACAAAAAGCCTTTGAAATGAGTGAAAGCTGAACCCAATTCAAAGTCACACAAATAAAAACTAGTCAAGCTAATCTAAAAAAAAAAAAGATAAAAGTTGACACAATTAGAAATAAGGAAAAGCAAAAAAGATTAATAAAAATGAATAAATGCATTATTAAAAAATACTCCAAATAAAAAAACCCCGAACAAAAAACAAGATGAAAAGCTATTGAAAAGACTGAAAGCTGAACGATGAAACCAATTCAAAGTAATTAAAAAAAAAAACAACAATACAAATTTGAATACATTAAACACATACATTTTAAAAGAAGAAACTTTAAAAACACAAAGATGAATCCAGAATTCACACTTTGATAAAAACAACATTTCTATGTTGAATGGTGATGAAAAGAAGATGCTTGAATGATGACAAAAAAAAAATAATTGGGAAAAGTATAGATAAAAAGATTGAAAACAATAAACCAGAAGATAAAACTTTCGTCTCACGTTTATCTGGATATTGGACAATGATTCCCAGAGAAACCTTTGAGGACGATTTCAAGACCAAAAAACAATACAAAATTAACGACATTAAAGAATAACTCTTTATTATAAATAGCTCCACAAATTTGTAAAAATTAAAAATATTTGAAAAACAAAAAGTCCAGATTCAAACCTCCATATTGGCTGAATGTATAAACAATTGAAAGAAAAAAGCGCCATTGGCCTGATGAGCTATACATTTTTACCGAAATAATAGCGTTCAGCTGTGCGTCTTGATCTGATGTCAAAGGTTAAAGATAAATAAAAGATCCTACGCGTCAAACACAAGAGGCCTCGAGTGGCGATATATTAGGATTAACCAGATCAGGTGACAACCGATAAAATGTAATATAGAGTCTGAGAAGCAATCCAAGTGTCATGAAGCCGTACTGAACCCTGAATGTTGATAATCACCGTATTTTCAATTTAACTCCTGAGTCTTTTAAACAGCGGAATATGACTAAATACCAGAACGGACCGAGGCTCTGGGCCGCTTCCGCTGAAAAACTATGTGGTGACCTCTGCACGGTTCAGCCAACCGTCTCAGTTTTAATTAAAAATCTTTCATAACGGCAAGAATTATGGAAGTGCGGACTGGAAAATAGTTGGCGGTTGTGTGAATGAAATACGGCTCACCAAAATGAGCACAGACATAAATAAGGAGCACAGGGGCGTCCGTGGCAAGACTATCCAAACAAATCCTGCAGTCAGGTTCCCTTGAAATGCTGCTACGGTGCACAAATGACCAAAGATGATGGCAAAACCCGCCTCCTCAAGCGCAACAGAAGGATGAGCAGTGGCAAACAACCTTCCGACTCAATCAAGGACACGGTGACAGACACACAGTGGTGTAAAGTACTTGAGTAAATGGACTTACTTTGTTACTCTAATTCGTTTTTTGTACTTGTACTTATTTTGAGTATCAAAAATAAGCAACTTTTACTCTCTACTCGACTACATTTTTGATGGAGTATCTGTACTCTTTGGACACTTACCGTTACTTGTTCCATTGTCCACGACAAGTCAGCGTCTTTTTCTACAGCTAATAATTTCTTGGGTGAACACAGCAATGTCACCATCTGCAGGATGCTGAAGGTACTGGATGCTATTAGCCAATTAGAAGTAGCATTTTTTTAACACATTTGAGTTTGACCAAGACTGACTTTTATTGTTTTTTTTTTTATCTATTTTGTTCTGCCATTTTGAAACTTTGAGGTAATATTTCCATTTCTATATCAGGAAATAAAACCTCATAAATAGTTTAAATCTTGTTTTTCACATTTCTTGGTGTTTTTGAGTTTTTAATCCTAAATTCTTATAAAAGTTCTTTCTAAATTCGGATACTTTATGACTTTTAAGTCTTCTTGAAATTGGCGACTTGTAATTGAGTAATTTTTACAGTAAGGTATTCATACTTTTACTCATGTATGGTTTTCAGGTTACACTGGCTTGAGGCTGCCCACTGCTCCGGGTGTGTCACTTCACCCTGTGTGTGTGTCACTTCCCTGGATGGTTAAATGCAGAGCACAATACGGTCCCTAGAGGACATATTAACAATCCTCCTCACTTCCGAAAAATTGCTAATTTTGCTTATCCTCAAACATGTTTCATAAAACACAGGCACAAAAAAAAAAAATCATCGGCCAGATGAAAGCCGCTCAGAAACACGTTTGACGAGAACAGCAAATTCGATTAAATTCATCGAGCTGAAGCGTTCAGACAGGGATCATTAAGTCAGCAGCAATTGAATTGTCGCAGCCATTGTGTTTATCGTCACGTCAGTCAGAGGAATAGGTGGTCAGGAGTAATGATTTAGAGAAAGCAGGCGGGGGGTTTAAATATTACGTCCTGAAAAAAGGTTCGGATGAAGGAGGTCCAGGGGCCAAAGGTGCGGCATATAGCACCAACAGTTGTCAGCCACACAAAGAAGACCAATGTGAAAGGCAATCTCATTTTGTGGCGAGGGATTGTGCATTTAACAAGTGCTGTACTCCGTCATGCCAAGGGACAAAGCCGGGTGATCTCACCCCGCGCCGGATATACAAACATTATTAGTGTTGATTCAGTCGTAACCTTTTTACAATCCACCCTCCCCGGCAACAAAATATGGAATCCCTTGTGAAGATGAAAAATAGTCATAAAAACAAAATGCATTTGTTTTAAACTGACTTCAATGAAGTGTGTGTTCTTGATAAAAGAAAAAAAAAACTCATTTTTTACATTACGTTTGTTGCACCTAAAGATATCTGAAAGCTTTAGGTGCTCAGCATAAGCTCAGCATTCACTGGCAATTACAAGCTGTAACACTTGAACACATTATGTCAAACGAGGGAACATCTATAAATACTGCTAGGATTGACAAAACGACAAAGAATGTGTTTTTGCAAAACTTTACGGTTTAGTCTTTTATGAAACATCTACAAACAATAGATGGATGTAAGGAATTGAGGAATTACATACACCAACAGAGACAATGTGGACAAATGGATGGAGAGACAGATTAAAGTCTTAAAGATTTTAAGTATTTTCAATTAAAGTTGACAGATGGACAGTGAAAGAAAGAGGAATGGATGGATAGATGGAGAGAAAGAAAGAGGGATGGATAAACAGACCGATAGAGAAACAGAGATAGATAAAAGGACAGAGAAAAAGAGGTGATGGATGGATAGAGAGACAGACAGAAAAAGACAGACAGATGGATAGAGAATAGAATAGAATGCCTTTATTGTCATTGCGACACAAGGTTACAACAAAATTAGGATTACTACTCCGTTTGGTGCAGTATAGGAGAAAACACACAAAATAGAAATGTAAAAAGAAGAAATGTAAAAAAATGTGCATTGTGTAAGATAAAATATAAATAATATATGTAGTATAAAGTATATAAAATATAAAATTAGAGTAAATGTTTCCAAATTACAAAATATGTTTCAAATAGACATATTAACAGTCAGTGCTGTGCAAGTTACTTTGAAATTGTAATATGTTACATATTACTTATTACTCTTTGTAAAAAGTAATAAGTTACATTACAATATTACTGTCTCAGAAATGTAATATATTACATTACTTTTGTATTACTTTTAAGTTACTTTCACCAAAATAACTACAGAAGTAGAAATTAACGTCCTAAAATAACAAAATGTACCTTTTACTTGTACAGTAATTTATGTTACAACCAGTGGAAGACATAGTTATGTAGCGTAATGACTGTGGCCTCTCCAAGCTACAAATAACAATATACATTAATCTATAATTGTAGGGTGACCATATATTTTGATTTCCAAAAAAAGAGGACAATCAGCGCGGCCTCGAGACAAATTCAGACAGGCTTCTCGGAGGCTGATGAACATGCTTTAATGTGTTTCAATGTTGCTAAACTATAACTTTCTATACTATAGATATAAAGTATAAGTATAACTATAACTATAAAGTTAAAATAATCACTTAACTTAAAAAAAAATCAGTAAAAACCTAAATAGGTAACAATTTTAGTCAGACTTTTTTGAATAATGAAAAATGTTTTTAAAAATGTGATTGTTTTTAAAGAAATAATAATAATACAAGAAAAAAGTCGACCCATTGTTTCAAAACGATACGCGCAATTTCATTCTCAAATATTACTTTCTCATATAATTTAAAGCACGGGTTGTGAACCTACGTATATTAGCCCACATCTGTGTATTAGTGGTTTGAAGAAGAGGGAAAGCCGGACATTATCGTGAATTTATAAAATCCGCCCGGATGTCTGGGGAAAAGACGCTTGTCAACACTAATAATTAACATTAATAAGTGTTAAAAGTATGGTAGACAAAGCGATTTTCCTCCAATATCAATAACTTGGTTATATCTGATATCAGACACAACAGGAGTATGTAAACTTCAGTGTGTTTTATTCATTTTGAATGACTCACCACACAATACTGTCCTGCTTTCTGGTCATAAAGTGCAGACAACATTGTCGTTGCTGTTTTCTTTCTCTTCAGGTCGAGCGGATGGCAGTTCGAGGTGTTTTTTAAATAGCTGTTTTTTGATGCCGACAATTCAGCGGTTGTATTTCACCACAATGTTCTTGTTTTTTACAAAACTGAAACAATGCGCATAAGACCATCTCGTGAATGTACCTTCGGCTGTTGTTTATTGAATGTTCAAATGTGCCGCGAGTGCGCGACTGGCCCGAACAACACAGCCGCTAGCCGCTAGCTCAGAGCACAGCCAATCGCTGCACACCTCGAGCTCAGAGCACAGCCAATCGCTGCACACCTCGAGCTCAGAGCGTTACAAAATACAACGCTCCACCAGCGAAAGGCGGAACGATTGTCTTGCGTGTGTATTTGCGAACAGGAAATATTAAATGTTTGATTTACTGTCTTGAAAGTGAAAGATTTGATGTAACGCAACCGTTACTTGCATGTAACGAGTAATATATTACTGAAAATACTAAAAGTAATAAGTTACACTACCGCGTTACAGCAAAAAGTAATATATTAGTGTAATATGTTACTTTTGTAACGCGTTACTCCCAACACTGTTAACAGTAAACAATAAACAGAGTAAACAATCGACAGAGTAAACGGTAATATGGAAAAGCAAACTTTGCAAATCCACGGAGGAGAAGAAAGTGACTTTCAGTGCAGTAGTCAGTGTTCTAGCTTCACTTGTTGTTCAGAGCGTGAATAGCTCTGGGGAAGAAACTGTGCCTGAGTCTGTTTGTCCAGGTTTTGTGCGCTCTGTAGCGCACAAATGGACAGATAGAGTGAGAGAGAGAGATGGATGGATGGATGGATGGATAGATAGACTTCTGGTTAGACCTAAATTGCATTTTGGTTTGCTTTCATTCGCAAAGGTAAATGACAATAAAGTGTAGTCTACTGTAATCTAATGTAATTGTTGCACATGTGTATTCCAGGAAACAGGAAGAGGACCTACCACCTCCTCGTCTGAAAGCTCCCGGCCTTGAATGTTGCTGCTGTCCCGCACGGCCTGCTGGTGTCTCTTCCCCTTTATGTGGCTGAACAGGTGGACCTCAGAGGTGATCTGCAGAACACGAGGAACATGGAACGTACCAATTCACATCACAATACACATCACTGCTGCTCTAGTCTGTCAGATCTCGAATGTCCAGACATATGTTCCGAGCACAAAAAAAGCTAAACATGATCCCTTGATTCTGACTGACTGACCTATTCTGACTGACTGATCTGCAAAGTTGACCGAGTCTTTACGACTAATCAATCAGACACTGAAATCATAGAATCTTTGAATTTGGTTCATTTCTGTCATTTCTGTCTTTGTCTTTGTCATAGTCATACTGATAACCATAGCCATTTACTTAACACCAACAATCCAGACGATCAAATTAATAAAAAGCAACACTTATCTTACATATTCACACGTGCGCTTTGAGACAGCGCCTAACAAATGCTCAGAACTTGAACTTGAACTATTTTGGCTACTTTGTACTTGTACTGAGTATCAAAAATATTAGCAACTTTTATTCTCTACTTGACTACATTCAATGATTGAGTATCTGTACTCTTAACTCCACTACATTTGTTACTCGTTACATTATGATCGTGAGAGGTCAATTTATAGAGCCGGATGCTATTTATGAGCAATATTTGAGTTTGACTGATACCACCCTTTTGTTCTTTATTGATCTATTTTGTTCTGCCATTTTGCAGGATTCAGGTGTTGCATTCGAGTGTTAAACTTTCATTTCCCTACTAAAAAAACAAAAGCTCAAAATTAGAGAGTTTACGCCTAAATTCTCGATTAAAATACTTTAAGTTCTTTTAAAATTGAATACCTTATGACTTTTGCTTAAATCTTCTTGGAATTGGTGACTGGTACCTCGAGTAATTTCTACAGTAAGATATCTGTACTTTAATTCATGCATTTATATTTCAGATACTCTTAACACCTCTCGAAAGATGCCCTATTTTTACTATGTAAATGTATTAATGTACTATTTTTACTGTATTGTTTGCAATTGCATCCGACAACATAATTAGACTGTGTGTATTTTGGGAACAAAATGTGTATTGTACGTGAAAAAGAGATTAATAGACGTTTGTTAATGGTGTGTCTTATAATCCTGTGTACCATACAGACCAAAAAAAATACAGTACATGGCCTCAGAGCATTTGGCAAATGACCATACAAATTGGCTTAAAGGTAACTGACATCACCATTTGTTTAAACTTTTATTAAGGACTGATGCATTGTAACCTAGTGAGTATTATATGTTTTCCCGTAATTAGTCTTTTCTCTAAATTTGAGAAAAATGTAGACTTTGGTTTGGTGATGTGCTCAGGACACGAGAGGTGAGGACAGTATCTCTGGATGCTTGTTTGTCTCCTCTGCGTCCTGGAGTCGAGCCCACACAGGACAGTCTGTGTATAATGTCATTAGCTAGAGTGCTTCCCGCTGACCTAAAGATGATCTCTGGTGTCAGAGCCTGGCCAAGGTCATCTGACATTTTTAACAAGATTTCATTCCCTCAAGCTCTTAATCTGATGTCAGTTTCAAGCTCCAAGGTGTCTGCTGGTGGCTGCAGTAAAAGCCGCCCGCGTCGGTGATAAATGTGGCCACTTAAGGATTTGTTACCTGTCGCTTGAAACGCATAATCACGCCCAGCTGTTAATCTCCGCCCAGAGTTCATGTTTAATTAATGCGGTTAAACTCTCATTTAAATACATTCTTAGGATGCTGTCTGCTTTTTGATATACTCGCCGGACAAAGCACACTAGTCATTCGGGAGGCAATCAACAATCTGAACAGAATGCATTAATATTCATACAATATCAAACCAATTCATGCATAGTGATTTGGAAATTACAGTTATTGCAGTCAGAGAGTTATTGTATTTTCACATATAAATTGATGAGATTTAAACTATGCCGTAATAGATTTTTTCACTTATAAAATATTTCTTGGAACTTTAACACATTGTAATAAATACTCATTTAACAAATACATAGATTCATATTATGGATTTAAAATTGAATTATATACAGTAAAAATGATTTTAAAACAGTGGGAAAATACTGTAAGTCATTGATACATGTGAAATTACATACATTTATTTAATGAATTTGACTGATTGATTGATTGATTGATCAAGTTGACATTAAACAATTAAAGGTTACATTCATTTCTCATGCCAAAAAAGAACAACCACTAGTAATAAGTAAACAGTCAAAAATGAATGTACCTTTTATTAACAATCAACACCAGTTTAAACTGGTCAACCATAAATATAGCTATTAGCTATTTTAATATGCATAGCTATTAGCTAGTTAAATATGAATATAGCTTGTAAAACAAGAAGTGATTGAATTCTTATCATCTCGAAATAAAATCAGCAAAATATACATACCATAAAACTACACAGCGTGCACTGCTTCTTGCGCTCGTACGGCGTGAGTTTGGGGGCATAGTCTGTGTTGGCGTGTCTCCCACTGCTCAGCTCAGCGGCTTTTTCTTTTCTCTGCTCCATCTGCTCCATGTGCCGGCGACTGCTCTCGTCATGCTGAAATCAATGAGTTTCACACACAGAAAACATTCATTTCAAGTGAGCGGTGACATGCAAAAGAGAAAAAACAAAAAAAAACTGTCTATCTGAGACAAACTAACCTTCATCTGTATTTTTTTCTGCAGTTCTTCCATGGCTTCTTGTTTGGCCGCGCTGAGAGCAGCCAGACGCTCCTCTCGATCCCTTATGGGTAGCACAAAACAAACATCTCAGTCCTTTCACCGTCCACGTAAAGCAAGTAGTTAGTGATCGTGTCTAGCAACCATTAAAAACCTATTTATTAAAGGTTGTGTATTTAAACCTCGTTCTAAAATGTAAATTCAATTTTGTAAAAATACAGAATACAGCCAAGCCTCAATTATTGTGGGAAGACGCCACCTCATTATGACAGGCTGATAAATATACTGCAGCTTCTGGAATCATTTCAAAGACCAAGTTTTCTCGACATAACTATGCAATAGCATTTAATAGTTTATTGTATTAATTTATACAGGCTTTATAATTGACTTCTTAATTATCCTTTACCATTCAACAGAAGAAAAAAAAAACATTTCAAATAATCGGCTCAGTTGAACAAGGTTTTGCAACATACTTTATACATCTGTTTTAATTGAAATATTTCATTTTTGTAAGGAAACCGTGTAGTTTGTTAACTAGATAAAAAAATTGCAATATGAATAAAATAAATATAATGAACTATTTAAAAAGTATCAAATTGTAGTATCCTCTTTAAACAAGAAAATTTGAACTTCATTAGGAAATATTGTCGGATGAAATTAGGATTAAAAAGAGCATCAATTGACAGATTAATTATTTGCAAAGAGTTATTTTATGTTGGAATACGTTTTTTGAACATTTAAGTTGGTTTTTTTAACTGAAATTTCAAATCAAACTAAAAGTTGAACCCTTGATTCCCACAGACGTCTGTCTCTTGGTCCGGATGCTGAGGCTAACCTTGCTTTCTCTCGCGCAGCATCTTCTCTCGCTCGCTCCTTCTCTTGCCGCTGCTGTTCGATCCTGGCTTCTTGTTCACGTCTTTTCATCAAAAGCTCCTCCACACGGGCCTGCCGCTCTGCTTCCAGCGCTCGCCTTCGTTCCTGTTGAGCAACCACAGGTTCCCAAGCATGCGGCCTATAGTTGTCAAGAGACTATAAAGCAAAATAACCAACCAAATCCAACAACCCGTACCTGAACGGCTTCATCTCTGGCCTGTTTTTCTTCCTGTCTGCGCTGACGTTCTTCTTGAAGCTCATTAAGCCTCTGTTCATATTCGTTTAGTTTGGCAAGAACATCATGTCTCTTGTTCTGAGCCTCCAACGTATTAATGAAGGCGATTTCATTGACCTAAAACAATCGCCAACATTAACAAAAAACGGTCTCTCAACAACATCTGGGGTCTAGCGCTGCTTTAGTTGTACCTTGGCCTCCTCTTCCTGGGCTTTCTTCACGATGGCCTGAAGTTGAAGCTCTCGCTTGAATTCCGCATGAACCAGCTTTTCCTCCATCATCTTCCTCCTCTGATCCAAAAGCTCCTCTTTCCATTTCCTCACATCCTTCTCCTACAAATCAGATGACAATCAAGACACTTGAAAAACGGATCCAAACAGTAGAACCGAATTCCGTCAAAGGTGTGAATTACATCTTTCTGCTGGACTTCAAATGTGGTTACAGAAATATGCAATTTTTAACCAAAGCGGGCGAAGGCAGATCAGTGAAAAACAACAACGTTTGACAGCATGACCAACATTAGATTTCAAACTCGAGGCATGAGGAAATCAGCATAAACATCTAAAATAGAGGCTAAGAGGTTCTTTCAACATCTCAGTGGTTGGAAATATGAAGTGTGACTTTAGCAACTGTACGACATAGAAAAGCAAGTGAAACCTACTCGTTCCATGAGTTTCTGCAGCTTGTGTGTCTTCTCTTCTCGAAGTTTGTCTCGGAGCTGCTGGGCCTTTAGCTGCTTCTCTTCATGTTTCTTCTTAGATTCTGCAATGGTTCTGAATCCAAGGAGCAACAATGAAACAAAACGCTTCCAAACCAACCGAAAAGGATAATCAAATTTCATGAATGTTTTTGTAACTACTTTAACATACATTGTAACATTAGTGTTACAATGAGCAATGATGCTATTGCAATGATGCTAAAGAAAAATTCTTGAGATAGTGCTGTGTAACAGATAAAATATCTAAATATTTCAGTAGTAAATATATTTTAGATTTAAATACATTTTACATTTAAATATATTTTAAATAAAATGTATTTAAATATATTTTTTATATTCAGATTTTTTCTACATCAATATTCAATTCAACCCACAAATGAAAATGTTTCTTTAAAAGAAACAGTTGTTTATTGTATATTATATACAATGAGGGTATATTGCCATGTGTGTCCAATAATTTGTCCATAAAAAAAAGAAAATATGTTCTTTGTTTTGTTAATCATATGAAATTCACTTTTCAAAATTGAAATGTTTAGCATAAATGATATTTACTGATAAATCCAGGGATTACTTTATGCATTTCCTTGTTTTAAACAGGTCTATTAAATATACAAGTTCTATTTAATATAGAAATGTATATCTTTAATACAGCAGTTTTAAATACATGTCATATATAAGTGTGACGCTGTAATAATGCTGCTATTCCCAGTGTAATAAACTGAGTTTTGAATCCAGAAGACTGTGTCTGGATACCGTTTGCGTGAAGGAGAAGAAAGCTTCTCGTGCATGTGGATGCCGTGTCCAGGTGGCCGCGCTGGCTCCTCCTCCACCATGTCTCCCCAGGAAGTGCTCTGACGCCAGGGCTCGCGAGCTGGAAACGGGACGTGGCCAATAACAGTTTAAAGTTACACAAACAATCAAGCCAAATCCAATCCTCTCATTACCTTCATAATCTGCAAGGGTCTCGCTCCAGTTCAGGCAATAACCTCCACTGCCGATTCTTCCCTTTACGAGATAATAAGTGACAAATGTGATAAATACGACATCTTAAATGAATGTTTAATGCTATTCTACTGTTTTACGTACAGGGAAGTCGCTCTCGTTGTCGTTCTCCAGCTTCTCAGCTTGGATCTCCCGAGTCAGCTGTTCTTCCTCGGCAATGGCGCTTGCTATCGCTTCTTCGTTGGCTTTTTCTAGGCGGTCGGCGAGTTCTTCTTTTTTGGCTAAAACTTCAGCCATGGATTCAGGCTGAGAACATATAAATGTTACCGATAAACAACAATGTTCGAAAGAGAACAGCTTAAATGCTGCTAAGCAGTGGCATAACTGTACTTGAGTAAATGGACTTTACTTGAGTATTTTTGGCTGCTTTGTACTTGTACCGAGTATCAGAAATATAAGCAACTTTTACTCTCTACTTGACTACATTTGTGATTGAGTGTCTGCACTCTTTACTCCACTACATTTTAATAGACACTGTTACATTGTGATTGTGTGCGACAAGTCGGCATGTTTTTCTACTGCGGTTAATTTATTGAGCAGACGAGGTGATATCGCCATCTGCAGGATGCTGAAGGTACCGGACGCTCAATATCATTTCTATATTAGTAAATTAAACTAATACATTAAGAGGTTTTTGTTTTTCACAATTTTGTGTTTATCAGCCAAAATGCGGTACTAGTAAAAAACTTGGGTACTTATAAAATCGGAAACTTAATGACTTTTACCCAAGTCATCTTGTATTGAATTGGCGACTTGTAACTTGTAATTAGGTCGTTTTTACAGTAAGGTATCTGTTATTATACTCAAGTATGGTTTTCAGATACTTTACACCTCTGCTGCAAAGCGACATAAAAGCTCAAAATGAATCGACATGAACTAAGTTTGCGTCAGAAATTCAAACTTACAGTGAAATCAGATATTTTACGTTTGTATTGAATTAAGGCACACCAACTTGAAATAAAATCATTAAAAAAAATGACATAAATAGTCACCTATATTACAAATTCAAATGTTAAAAAAATTAAAATACATCAACATAGATATACGCCATAAACAAAATCAACCACAAAAACCACAAATGTGGATGCATCATGCAGCACAAGACCACAGACAGGGCGAGCAGATGAAGAGAATGGGAAGAATCGTCAGCAAAAATATCGCCAAAGCGAGTAAGAACCTGTGCGAAAACATGGCTTCAAACAAGTGGAAGCTACTAGCACATCAGAAACCAGCAAGATAGTCTTCAAGATTCTAAACCATGAAAATAAAACATTAAGTGACATTAATCTATGGAATCAGATTAGTGCCAAAAATATCGAATGTAAATTACCAAGAAACAAACAGAAATGCTTTACTTTTTATTTTTCGCTTACAATCTTCACGTTTTTGTTCGAAACTTTCAGTTCAGTTGTTTCGAACTTTTTCAGTTCAGATTTTTTTTTCTACGTTTTAGATTTTTGTGGTTGGTCTTTTGGCACTAACATTACAGTGGACCGCCCCCAAACAAAAAGTCCAAACGGAAAAAAAAAAGTTTCGAACAAAAATGTGAAAATTGCAAGCGAAAAAAAAAAACAATGTCTTTCAAAAATTGATGTTTGATAGTTTTGGAATGAATCTGATTCCATATTAATTGACTCATCGCAGCTAAAACGAGAGTATTTTGGATGGCGGGAACAAAAGAGCGCTCTGTTGACGGACGCGTCTCCACGCGCATTCCTTCAGCTGGTGCACCTGTGGATCTTCATGACTCGTGATGACTGGTAAATTGCCAAAATATTTTGGAAAAAGTATCCCAGCTCACTGCCATCGGGGGCCACGCCACTTGACCCCTGCTTTCAGAAGCTGACGAGTGAACAGTATGCTGAGTGCCAATTTCAGGAGGGGCGTGGGAGAAGATGGAGGCGCTCGGAGCTCATGCTAACGAGCATAATAAGACGTGGACTTCTCTCAGCAACGCGGCTGTTGGTCTCAGATCTGGAGTCTAAACAGAGCAGGGCTTATCTGACCCACCCAGAGAGGTCCTGTCTGGACCACGGAAGCAACCATTCCCAATTCCGACATGGTGCGAGCTGGGACTGTTGTCCCGTCTGAGCTTTTAAATCTCATCCATCTCCAGTTCTGGTGTTGTACTGAGGCCAATGTTGAGTAATGGAAGCCAATGACACGCACGAGAGTCTACAGTTAATTTAGAAAAGTAAAAAATGTGATTTTTTCGAGTGGATTTTCAATGTTTTTCGAAACTTTATCTAGAATTGACATGTCATAAATAAGAGATTAAAGCTTGACATAAACGAGAGCCAAAGTATAAATGCATTACACAAAAGTTTAGGGAAAGGAGTAAAGACTTTAGAGAAGGTATTCTGAATCCATTGAATCAATACTTGAACTAAAATCGTAAAGTCCATTATTATTGGATGGATTATTAAATACTATAAGTATTATACAATATAATGTATATAATAATGATTATAAAAACTATAATTATGAAAACTTCATATTAGCTCATAAAAATACTAAAAATATACTTCTAAAAAAGTTACACTTTTTACTTAATACTAAACCTAGACACATTTAATTCCAAGTCATTTAAAAATTAAGGTAAATATAAGGTTAATAAGGTTATAATAAGTAATAAGGTTAATTCTTCTATTATTATTATTATTGTTGTCACTGCTGTTATTACTGAAATTATTATTACTATGATTAACAATTATCAAGTTATTTAAAGTTATTGTAGGTTTACAATGGTTATCAGTTTGGTTGCAAGTATAGGATTGAATTAGGACTGAATAGGATTATAGGATTAAACTAGCCTCTTATAGGAGTATTTTTGAGTAGAAATAGAGAACGAGTGGTCATCTTAAAAAGAAAACGTTAAGGCAGGTCACGAGTTAACGAGTCCACTGGGACAAAGTCAAGCCCACCGACGGCAAGACACACTTGACAAGCCCCAAATTAAAGCCTCGAGCAACTGTGGCAACCCTGTTCCTGTTAATCGCTGGCAGCAGATACCTGCTAACCCCCCCCACCCGCCACCACCAGCGGCCCCTGTAAAAGCACACACAATAAGCGACTTGCTGAGAGAAAGAGGGGAGTGAGGGGATAACGTGGCCTCGCCCAGAGGTTTTTGGGATTGACTTTGTTTAGGCGAGTGTCTTGACCCTGGCCTGTGTCTCTCAGCACTCACGGTGGAAAGTTCTGTGGGGTCCCGCATGCTCTCCAATGTCACCGACAGACGAACGTAGACCGCCGCTGATGCTGAGGTGACCTTGCATGTCGACCCTTGCACCGCTTCGGCCTCCCCAGCCTCGAGCTCTTCTATGTGGGGAAGAGTCCTAGAGCCTAGACTACAGGCCGAGTCCGGGCTCTGGGTGGGAGGAGGAGAAGGAGGAGAGATGGGGGCTGGCACAGGGTCCGTTATTGGGGTGGGTGGGATGTCCGGGGCACTGAGACTCTCCCCTGGCTCTTCAATGCGTTCTGCAGAAGGCTGCACAATATACACACAGATGCATACACACATATGAACATAAACATGCACGGCAGTCTTTCTTGGTCCGGAAAGACTGATACCATATAGAAAAACAACATTTTGGGACACGTTCATGCATTTCATGACAAACATTACATTAAAATGGAATGTAATGGATTGAAAAACACGTACAGTCTACTGCGGCTAATCGGGACGCAATCCTTTTCATTCGTCTCTCGTCTACTCTTTTCTTTTCTTTCGAGTTAAATGTGTGTTTGAGTTGAGTAGTGTGAGTCTATGTTCTTGACAACGACGAAAACAACTTCGCAACCTTGTGTGTGTGATAATTAACAATGAGCGCACTACTGCCACCTAGGGCATTTACACTTTATTCTAGTGAGGAAACAGCATGTACTCTGGGGTCTTCACTATTTTTAAACTCTATTTAAAAAAACGTCATTAACTTAAGTGTTAACAGTCATGTAATGCAGCAATGGAATCACTAATGCTGCAAATGTTTTTCTGCAACTTTAGCAACAATTGCAGAGGCATGCATTTTTATTTTCAACGTAGCATTAAATCCAGTTGTCGGTTGATACAAACTCTTCGTGATAATGTTCCACATTTCTGTCATTAATTTTTTACTTTTAATCGACAGTGAAGACAAGCTTCTTTTTCTTTCATCTCGTTCATACGCTTCAGTCTCTTTAAGATGAATTCTCGTCCAAATAGGTGAACAATATTTGGCTACGTAAAAAGATTTGTTCAAAAAGGATTTGGTTCAAATTGGTCCCACTAACCGGAGTTGACTGTATTACATAATAAAAGTATAAGCATGCAAACAAGTGCAAATTGATTTTGAATACTTCTTGCTCTCTTCCAAAACCATAGGATGACTATAAGAAAAATTAATTATCACTTACAAACCCTAACATGTCTGTTTGCTACTAGTTACATAATGAAGGTAAAAAAAATGTAATGTCTTTAATATGCATGTAAATCTTAAAAAGTCTTGTTTTGGTAAACAATATAACCAAATAACGGTTAAACAAAAAAAACTATTTTGGATAACTTGTAAGCAATGCTCAATTATTTTTCCAATGCATCAGTATGTTACCAAATACCAAAGCAAGTATTATTCCATTCATTTCATGAAATCTGATGAACAGGTTCAAAATCAGTGCGTGCAAACCCGACGCTATCTGGACACTGAATCTTGGAACATACTGGTGACCACGAAAAACAGAAGATATTTCACGAGCCGGTTATGTCTGTACCTCAATGACAGAGGGCTTCTCCTTCTCTTGGCCCTGCTCTTGGGATAATGGTTGCTCGTGATGTTTCACCTCCTGGTTTTGGTCTTGGGTTGATATGGAGGCTTGCTGGTTCTCCTTGTCGCTGTCATCTTTGGGGCTTACGTGGACCAGAACAGGGCTTACCTTGGCCACCATGGTGATGGAGCGTGGCCTCATGGACCGTCCACGGTGCACGGTCTCCCAGCCCTCAGCATCTTTCTTTGATCCGGTTTGACGGACATCCAGACCTAATGAATCAACAATCAGATCTATCAAATTCTTTCAAGTTTAGAGTCAAATGTAACAACAATAATACTACAATACTTTTTTAAGTACTCCCAACTTATGAAGGCATCAACGAATTAATGGTGAAAATTGTACAACTTTTGAAAAGTGTTAAGTGTAATCCACTGTTAATTTCGATTATGAAATATTTTCATCATCGTCTCTGTCTACGACACTTTCTCCCTGACGAAAACTAAACGAGAGCTATATAAAAACTCCCACTCAGGGACGAAAACTGTAACTTCTATCTATTGACACTTTTGTCAACGGAAAAAAAAAAGAAACAAAAATGCCTTTCGTGATGACAACCAATCATACACAGAGTTTGTGGAGGAAGGCGGGTGCAAACGCAACCAATCAGGACACAGAGCATTTCAGCGGGGCACGAAAAGCACGGTGAGCTGGCTAGGATAGAGGCGCTAGCTTCTTCAAAAACGTCTACTCCAGACAGGAAACGGTCAGATATATGGATTTATGTCACTTTCAACACAACCTTAAAAAATAATCTGTACGCCGCGTGTGGAGTAACAATCACAACCAAAGTACAACATACACCACGTCATCTGCAGATGAAACTTTCTTTTTCTTTCACCGTGCAACCATTTATTACTTACAAACATGATGCAATTATATTAATTTTATTTTACTGTATTTAATTTCCTCTTTGTTGAAGTTTCATTTATGAGAATACATTTATTTGCATTGAAAGAAAAGTTCATAAAAATAAGTTCAAGAAAAATAAATGTTTTTCCAAATAGGTAAGATCTTTGCATAGATTTTATATGTTCATAGTTAACTACGTATTTAGATTTCTAAAACGTAGCAACTTTAGTAAACATTTAGAAATATATAGCACCTATATTTTCATTGACTAAATCTATACTGTTCCTAGGCGACCAAAATTATGTGGTATTTAGTCGACTAAAATTAGACTACAACTAAAAAAATTAAGATGACTACCTTGGGATTAAAACAAAACTGACTATGACTAAAACTAAATTAAAAACTAAAATTAACATGGGTGTAATATGAAAGTGACATCGTCTGACCATCTCCGCAGCTATTTATTGTGTTTTGGCGCAAATTTGTTGATCCAAAGTCCTTTTTTCCAAATTACTGTCAGAATGGTAGAGCAGTCTTGCATCCAGGAGGTTGCAGGTTCAAATCCCGGTCCAGCTTGTTCTACAACTGAGTGTCCTAACAACCCCGACTTAAGGCTGCCCACTGTTCCGGGTTTATGTGTATCACTCTACTGTGTGTGTGTGTAAGTGGGCGTGCGTGCGTGAGTGTGTTGGACTTCACAAAATGGTCAAATTCAGAGCACAATTTCAATACTGCCCCTAGTGGTATATTGAGAAACTTATCTCACTTTAATTAGCATGTAGATATATTAATTGCTGACCAGCCTACTTATATTTATATGTACTTTTAGGCAAAAAAACTTACCAGGCTTTTCAGCAGTGATATTAACATTGGTATTTGGTCGAGGATGGGACTGTGAAGATTTGACCCGGTCGGCCCAGCTTGGTCCAGTGTGTAAAAGACGAGACACTGCCAAAGTGGGAGGAGGACCTCTGCAAACACACAAACACACACACACACACACACACACACACACGCATTAAAATACTAAACTCTTGTCAAATCTAAGCTAAACAAAAGCAAGAAAGTGAAGAAAGGCCAACTAAACGTGTGCCACATCCTCAAAAATCTGCATCCGGAGATACTCATTGTGGAGAACTCGAACGGAAACACAGATCAAATCGAGAGCCCTCCATCTTGATCGATATCCATTTCCTGCGGCGCTCAATTACAGGGTAATACAGACATGGAAACCCGTGCTTCAGCAGTCCTTAACCACACTTAGATCCACACACCCATGGTCCCAGACACAGGCCAGAAGAGACCCCGACAGAAATTGCATTAAACAAAGCCTTTGGGTTGCTAGGGATCGATTAGTTCTCTCCTCCCAGACAGGCGTAGTCTTTCCGCTCCTCAAGCCAAGCCGAGATATGTCTCATATCTGCCATTGATTTCTCCATCAGAGCATTCAGTGGCATTTTAAACGCATTATCAATCGTCTTCATTTCACACTATCAGTAAAACAGGCCTAATGCAGGCAGCATCGCTTCTTGCTAGTCGAAGAGCAATCACTGGTTACCAACAGTCATCTCTGTCGATGGAGGTGATGGGTTTAAGCTAAGAGCTAAAGCTAAATCTACATGGGGAACAATCTAGCACGATTACGGCTGAAAAAATAAACCGAAACGAAAATCATTTGTTCTAAAAACATGGTTTTTGTGTCACCTCAAAGACCACCCCCAATATGTCTGGTTTTTATGGTTTAAGCCATTAATCATCCTCTGAGGGAAAAACTGAGCCAACTTGCAATATAACAAAAACCATGAAAAAAGTGAAAAGTTATATCACAAAAAAAGATCTGGAATTTTTCTTTTGTTCTTAATAAATAAAGGGATCATTATGATAATTAATGACTTAATATTTTATATAATAATAATAAATTGTATGGATGGATGGATGGATGGATTGATGGATGGTTAGAGTTAGAGAGATAGAAAAATGGATGGACAAATGGATGGATAGGTGGATAAATGGGTGGTTGGATAGATGGACAGACAGACAGACAGACAGACAGACAGATAATCCTTTATATGTCGCGCAAATGAGAAATTTACATGTTACAGCAGCAACCACAAAAGCGAGTAAAATAATATTAAACAATAAATAAATTAATGAATTTATTAAAAAAAAAAACCAAACTATTAATTCAATAATCTATACATTCACTTTTTGTTACACTATGAGGTAATGAACAAAAAAAATACAAGTTGCTAGTGGCTATGAATAATTTGGGCCCAGAGGCGGGGAACTGCCTTGAACTGATGGCCAGCCAATCACAGAGAAAGACAACACACCTCCATCCAATCACTCCACAGAAAGCCTTGATTCTAGTATCGAACTTCGAATCAATATTGTCTATCAGACACAAAACTGTGTCACAAAAACCCTGTACCAGTCAAACCACTAAACCCATTAGAAAAAGGCTTTCAACTGGATTTAGATCATTTGTGTGTGGCGAGTGAACTAGATTGACCTACCCAAAGTTGAGGGCTCGACGCACGCTAGGTGATGGAACAATGCGATCGGAGGATGGACTGGACATCACATGTCGTCCTGGAGACATCTTCCTCACTTGCCAAGTCAAAGAAGTAGGTCTGGTATGCGCAAAAATAAAATATGAATAAAAAAATAAATAAAACTTAAAAAGAAAAAACAAAAGGTGTGTACTTGCACGGAGTACATTATCAAAACATGTAGCATAACCTTATCATATACATACTACTGTCCAATCCTACAGTCTAGATTCGCTAACATGCAGCAAACATTTCAAAAGCTTGTGGATGTTGAGCCGGCCTGCGCATCGGTATGTGTCTGTGCGTGAACGTTATCACCTGTTCTGAGCGTCTGTTTTTTCCAGTTTCTCCTGCAGCTGGATCAAGTCGATAAGAGATTTGAAGTCTTGGACGTAATTATCCAGCATCATCAGCACTTCCTGCAGATAGAGCACGTCACTTTCACTTTTTGAAACCATCAAAGAATCTAGATAAGCGACCGATGCAAAACAGCACACCACGCTGAAATATTTGAATAATATACACAATTTATCATATATACAGATTTATATAGACAGTACATATATATTTGTACATATATACATACAAACCACTGCGAAACAGAACACCACAATGCAATTTTACATTCATAATGTGTGTGTATCTATATAATATGTAAATGTTGTATATTCGTTCATGTGTACGTGTTTGTACACACATGCACAAGCGCTCTATAGGTACATAAAATGCACATATTATTAACATGTATATTTTTCTCTCCGTATATTTATACAGATTTATATAAATTTTAAGTTGTATGTGTTTGTAGATTACTGTTATATATGTCTATATATACACTTAGAAAGTATCAATAATTTTGTTATAATGTTGTTGTTATATTGAATACTATTTTATATTTTTAGAATATTACATATTACATAAATCGTTATTATATCGAAAATGTAATAACAAACGCACATGAGTTATTTAATCTTTAATTATTACGGGTAATTCCTCTCCTCTTTCTGCCTTCATGTGAAGCACCTTGGTCCACCTGTACATTTGGTGGTGGTTTTTAAATGTGATATAGAAATAAATTTTGATTTGATTTGATTTGATGAGTTATTTACTTGCCATCTTGATTTAATAACAATTCTGCAAATACTTCTACACTCTAAAATGATTTAAATCCAAAGGAAGCACGGTGAAGGTTCAGCAAAACTGCAACAAAGTCCTCAAATGGTGGCAAAGTAATACTATCATACCATCTCCCCTACTTGCCCTTCTCAGCGCGGCTCGGACCGGCACAGTGGTCTTTATCTCACTGATAAGGCCGTGACCCTGGAGGCCACTCCCACCCAAGCCACTCTTTTGTCTCTGCAGACGAGAGCCAGTCATGGGGACGAGGAATCCCGAACAAGTCCCCGATTCTTGTTCACACTGAAGTGCTGCTGTAAACCAACACCTTGTGGTGAGCGAGGAGGAGTGGGCACTGAAGCGCATCTCACACACCTCCCACCCGCCAGAGAAGCCCATTCACAAACGCCAGGACGGGACAAAAAGAAAAGGATGAGGACTGGAGAAAAAGAGCACTGCCGCTCTTTCCCGCCTCAGTGGTCTTCCACAAGAGGTGCGGCTGGAATTACCAATTAGCTTTTCAAAAGGGGGCTGGCAAATCTGATTGGGGCTGTAATCATTTCTAGTTACTGGCGAAGAGTGCGCGGCGGATGACGAAACGCTCATTGTCTATCTGATATTTGATCGGGGAGTGCCTGTGGGGACTCTGGGGATTCCCTCGGCTCCAACAAAGACCCCCGGAGCTAGTGGCCACAACACAGATTACAACAGACCTACCACAGGCTCGCCCAACGCCAACAACACCAATGTTCCTGTTGGTTTCCATTTGCGCAAGTGTGGAATGGCATTACGATAATGTCTTTGATCCAGTAAAGACGATCTAAAAATGTCGGCACAAAGTGGGGGAAATGATTAAGTAAGTGTGGTGACATCTTCTAGTACAGATTATTCATTTTTTGAGAGGTAGTTTATTTATTATAATTTTTTTTAAATTACATTTTTATTTTCCAGCCATTTTATTTATTACTGCTTTTTTCGGCAAATGTGATATTATTTTTACATAAAAACACGCAACTCTTTAAAATAATAAATAAATAAATAACAATCTGCTTACATGTGTATTTTCCTTTATATCAAGCCAAAAGAGATTGATAAAGAATTTACATAATATATACAGCATTGACTGTGCTTAATTGGGCCATTTAAATGGAGTAGCCACTTTTTTGGCAGAGAAATAGTGATGTCCAACTGACGTCTCAAAATGCAAATTTGTGTCACAAAAAAAAAGTGTGAAACAAAAAAAGCTAGGTTTTTGGGTACAAAATGTGAGGAAGAATAAGATGTGAAATCTGTGAAAACAAAGGTAAACGCACTTGATTCTGTGACTGCGCGTCCGTCTCCGCTGTAACTAGAAACCCTGCATTATATTTTAGTTGGCCAAGCGAGGAGAAGCCAGTAAAGTACACGCCCACCAGCCTCTCTTTCACCCGAAAGCTGTTGATGAATTACTTTTACTTTCTCGTCATAATGTTTTTCGACCGGCGCCTATCAATCTCATTTAGTTTCTAAAATATGATCCATAGACCGTATATTTTTATTTAAATATCGAAAGATATAAAGATTTAAATTTCAAACCCATATTCGAATCCAAATTTTGTGACATATTGAACATGAAAGACAGTTTAGGTGATTGGGTTTTGTACAATCTGCTGACTGGCCTCATCATTATTAGTCGGCATTGAATCCCAACTCTGGGACGGAAGGGAGAATGAACAAGTTTGTAAAGGAAAGAATGTTTAGGTAAAAATGTCTGTTTGTGATCCGACTCTTGAATTGTGGCCTTGCCTTGAATCAGGATCAGATCTAAACATGACTAAACTGACAAACTAAGAAGTTTCAAACTGACAACCTGAAAATGTAACCAAGAAAATCAGAAAAACAGTAAAGTTCAAATTAGTAAAATCCAATTACTGTATTTAATGTGTAAATATTTCCTGAAAAACTCAATGCTTACATGTTTCTGTTTTGTGAATCATGTGTCAAGTCTTTAGTGTTTTTATCTTTTTTTCTAGTTAGTTTCGAGTTCTAGATTTTATCTAATCTAGTTTTTAGATATTTTCTTCTCCTTATTTTCTTCTGTCGTTTTCTTTTAAGCCTGAATTTTTTTCTGTTGTAACAGTCACATTTTAGGAAATTGTGAGATTTATCCATCCACCGACCAATCCATCCATCCAGCCACCATTCATCCATCTATCAATTCACCCATCAGTCCACCCATCCATATATCCATCAATTCATCCAATCAAGCCACTTGCTCATCCATCCATCCATCCATCCATCCAATCAACCCCCTTGCCCATCCTACCATTCATCCATTCTTCCATCTATCCATCCAATCAACCCCCTTGCCCATCCTACCATTCATCCATTCTTCCATCTATCCATCCAATCAACCCCCTTGCCCATCCTACCATTCATCCACCCTTCCATCCACCCATCCAATAAACTCACTTGCCCATCCGTGCACCCACCCACCCATCCATCAATTCATCCAATAAACTCACTCGCCCATCCATCCTTCCATTCGATGTTCTAAATTATTTACTAAAAACGATAAAGTAATAAAACTGGACAGAGGCAAATGACTGAAGTAAAAAGAAAAACATAATAAAAAGCATCCAAAACGTAAAAAAACAACAAAAAAATATATCTCATAGATCAATTCAAAGATTCTATGATGATTTTGCTGAAATAAACGTATGCCTGAACGCCATTGCTTGTCTCCATATGCATGTAAACCAAGGAGATGAAAACAACATTGCTTTTTCATACACTCCATAAACTCCATAGGTTCAGGAGATGTTATATCGCCAAGATATTATTGCCAAGTCTTTTAAATCAATCATGGAGCGCGATGCATGGCACGGTTTACCACATGACACCCAGCATTCCTGTTCAGCAAGACACAGTCCAGGTGCGTTCAGATCAGAATCAGCCCGTGTGTGTGTGTGTGTGTGTGAGTGTGTGTGTGTGACTGATGCTTCGGATTAGGCTGTGGAAAGGGGAGGGCAGCGTCGTGAAGCAGGAGTGTGTGTGTGATTGATGGCCGGTAATGGGGAAGTGGCAATCGTGAGGAGAGCTCGGCGGTGCTTTTAGTTAATAGAGGAGTCAGGCTCGGTGAAAGATGTGTCCAACAACAGGCCTGTTGATTAGAGCTGGTTAACAGGATGATACTGGACCATAATGCCTCAGTCCAGCGACAACGCCGCAGTGGAAGAGCGACTTAACAAATGAAACTTCAGATCTACTGAACGTTCTCTCCGATGGGAATGACCAAGTGCGAGTCGTGTGTCATAAGCGACATAAATCAGCCGTGAGATGAGAGAGAGTTAGATAAGAACTAATTAGTTCTCAGGGCCGTAGGTTAAAGATGTGGGTGTTGCATGAATATAAAGATAAATCAAAGCGCCGACCTGCAAGCGCGGAGGGAGAATAAAAGGTCGGGAAAAACGAATGATGGAAGTAAACATGCTTTTTTTTTAAATATTTGATTAAAAGAAGATGATTTGGATGATTTAAGAATGAACTGGTTCATTCTGAGCCACTTGATGCATTTGATTTGTGCAGTTTGCGAAAGGAAGCGTTTCCACGCGAACGAGAGAAAGTTAAATATTCTGCTGTAAACGTTCGAGTTATACAAAGAAACATCTTAAGAACCTACATATAACACATTTTACTTATCAAAAAGCTATTTATTTGCCTTTTATATTCCATTGACTTTTTACAATAAAATATTTATTTAAATGTATTTTATAAATGTATTATTCATTATAAATATTATTTATCAATAATATAATATGGTAATAAATAACATAAATAATATTATTTATTAACATTTACTTTTATAAAACACATTTTCGGTATATATTTACAATATATTTAAATCTAATTTACCGTATTTTCTGGACTATAAGCCGCTACTTTTTTCATAGGTTTTGAATCATGCGGCTTATACAAAGGTTCACATTTTTATTTAATGTTTTAATTATATTCGAAGGATTCTTTTTTAAGGTTGAAATTGACGAAAAATGTATACCTATCAACACGGTTGAACACATACATACATACAGTATATATACACTTTAAAATGTGTAGGTCTGTGTGTGTGTATGTGTGTGTGTGTGTTTGTGCACAGATGTAGATACCTGCAGAAAAATAAATACAGACATACACAAATATACAAGCCGATTATATACTTTTATCAATCTGTGCGTGTGTGTGTGTGTGTGTGTGTGTGTGTGTGCAGACACGTAAGACATATAGACTTTTGAGGTTTACACCTAATGGGTTTAGACCTTTTAAATGGACTCTTGTATTGCAGGCGTATACGGAGAGCTCTATACGTCACGTGGAAGTAAACTAAAGATGTCAAGCATGACACAACAGATAAACTGGGGTGTAATTGCCCGTGAGTGCGACCGTAGCCCATCTCGAGAGAACTTGGCGGACGTATAGCTCTCACACTTTTGCTCGGGGAACCTGTCAACAGAATGACCACAAGGGTATCTGCTCGCTGCTCGGCATAATTCTTGATTACACGGCAATCAGTAAATCACAGAAAGCAGTGTAAAGCAAGGACGATGGTCCGGCGCCGTACCTGCCAGGGTAAACACAGAGAGAGCCCGGCGCTGGGCGCTGCCAACTAAAGCTAACATACTTCAAAAGCCCGTTTGCTGACACAGGTCCCGAGGCCAAATCCGGACACAAAAACACACACAAAAAAAATCGCCAGGGCAAGTCGCGTGCTGAGGAGGCATTGGTCATAGTGCGGCTTGTGTTGTACAATTGGACTTTTCTTTTTTTTTTTTGCTTCGGCTGAAACTAAACAAATAGGGTGGAAAGTGTTCTGGGACGTCACCTAGACCTCATACCCACATCTCGCAAGTGCGCGCACACACACAACGTGGTGAAGTAGGGGGGCTTTGTTTACACATGTCATCCATCTCAACTCCCTCCTGAAAGGCCCTGGAGAGGTGCAGTGATAATTCTCTCACCAAAGCTCCTTCTGACACAAACCAGAAAACAAAAGGAATGCAGGGAGGCGGAGGTAGAGATCGGCATTCATAGCTGCTCTTAACGCCCTCTAGTGGCCAGATGGAATAACAGTCTCAATCTCAGGTGAGGGCTCCTTATGGGGGTTAGGGATCATTACAGTCCTAGAAATAAAGACCTGACATTTCATAAAGTATAGAATTGTATTACATTGTAAATATTATCAACTAAAGTGCATGAATTGGAGCATTTAATTAACCTGCGGATTTTGTGTAAATGATATACATTTAATACAATAAAAATGTGTGCATGCGTGTGGATGTGAGTGTGTACTTATACGTACATACATACATACATATGTCACAATCATCATTCAAGACCAAAATTTCAACTGACTGAAACTGTTATTCTTACCCTGCACTCCACCACACTTTGGTCTGATTCGCAGGTCCCGTAGATCTCGCCCACTGCCCTCCCTAGGTTATCAAACAGAAAGGCCCAGGATCGTGCTCGGACGTCCACTTTCCTCGGCTGTCTGGACTTTGAGGGACTTTTATCTGCTCCCTTGTCTAATATCGGGCCCGGTCCACTTTTACAATCCATTGTTGCGATCTGTTAAAAAAATAAATAAATAAAAAGAACGCATTGAGATCTTTTTTTTTTACTCATTTAAGTGAACATTATTGCAAAACTATGTATTATTAATACATTTAAACATTTAATTTTTGACATTGGGTTATTATTTGTATATCACTTGTCACAGGACAAGGAAAGAAATGAAACATGAACTTTGAAAAAAAAAAAAGGAAAGACTGTAGTTTCTGTTATTAAATTTTAGATACATATGTATTTATAATAGTATCATTTTAGGTCAAAGATAAAACAGACGAACAGGCCTGTTTGACCCTTTTCGAACAAGTGAACAGTTTGAATCGGCCAAAATCCATCCACACAAAAGCCTTTGGCGCCATCTGCTGAAATTTGTCGACCAATTTTACATAAATGTTGCAAAATAAAACTCTTTAAACTATTTTGCTTTGTATTACATTCAATTAATTGTGCAGCCAAAACAAAAACACATGTTTCTTAATCCATAATCAAATCATAGTACTGCCATTGATTTTATATTATTATTTCAAATTTTATAGACATGTCCGAATATCAATACAATTTCTATTCAATGTCAAAGCACAGGTAAAAATGTAATTCACAATGTTAAAATAAAACTGGTTAAACAGCATAGCAACAAAATCACATACAACCAAGATTAATTAAATTATGTTTTGTTAGAATAAACGAAAAAACAAATTAGACAAAGTTGTAAAGACAGGTGTAGTGAAGTAAAGAGTACAGATACTCAATCACAAATGTAGTCAAGTAGAAAGTAAATGTTGCTTATATTGTACAAGTAATACAATATATGTACGATGCTAAGTACAAGTAGTCAAGTCAGGTCATCTTTATTTGTAAAGCACTTTAAAAGACAGAAGGCTGACACACAGTGCTTAACGCAAAAAATAAAACAGTGTTTTTACATTTTACTAATTTTACAAAATGTACTTTTTGTTTGTTTTTTTTTTTACAAAATGTACTAACTCAAGTACTTTACACGACTGTTAAAGAGAAAGGCCTAACGTCTCCTTAACTCCTATACTGTATAGATCCTTGAAGACGCAGGTCGGATTCCCTTTTGCCCTCAGAACTTCCTTCTCTGTCCTTGTTAATAATGTCTGACCAATGGAGACCAAGTCAGGAGCTTCCTACGCAAAATTCCGTCTCCACATGACTATTCTACAAATCATAGTCACATTATCTTGATAAATGGTATATTATACACAATATCAATGTTATATATTCGTTATACATTTTTACCTTATTTTTAAATTGTATTTTAATAGTACTTTGATCATGCTCTTTTTTTTATAGCTGCACTGCTGCTGAAAAGCGGAAATTTCCCCATTGTGGGACGAATAAAGACCTCTTATCTTATCTTAAGACTCAAAACAACAGTTTTCCAGTCATCTATTGTCCAACGGGTGTAAACTGAACAATCCGTTTCCTGTTGTTATCAGACAAGAGCAGCACCCGGTGTGGTCTTCTGCTGCTGTGGTCTATCTGCTTAAGAGTTTGCTGCATTGTTGTGGATGACTCTCCTTGGTTATTGGACTGTTGCTATCTCTACTCCATTCTTCTCTGAACTCTGACGTCATAAAGACATTTTGTCCATGAATACCTAATAAATAATTTTGAAAGGTCGGTCCACTTACCTAGTCTGTGTTTTAGATGGTTTCACTGCTTTCAAACCACGTTTCAACCCATTATTTGTTACTATGCAGGTAAAAGTCGAATCATCTTGCCACTACCTTCAGATTACATTTTGCAGACTCTAGAACTACAGAAGTTTTATGACGATTTTTCTTCAACCAATCAAAAGACAAAAGCGTCTTTGTATTCAGACTTGTTGAGTGGATAAGAAAGGTTCTACTTTCAGCATTAGTTTCAATGATAGACACAATAAAAAGAGACTTTGTGAAGAAACTAAAGAGCTTGTTGACTTGACAATTGATGCTTGTGTGCGGTTGCTTATAAATGCTGCACATTTATACAGATAGTGCTTTCTGAAAAGTCTATAGATTTATGAAAATTTAATTTAATTTAATTTAATTGTTATTTATTGATCATTCTGATCAATATATTAAGTTTCTTAGCGTGTGTGATGACAATTATGAACGAAAAGTTTAACTATATGTATACAGTATATAAGTGTGTGTGTGCGTGCGTGGGTATGCGTATGTGTGTGTGTGTGCATGTGTGTGTGTGTGTGCGTGTGTGTATGTGTGTTCTGACCAGCTTTTTGTTCCTGTGGGCATTGATCCGTTGGGGTCTTGCATTGTTGCTGTTTATTTGATTCTTTGATTTACCTACACATAAACAGAAAGAAAAGACTTAAACACGACTAACTAAATAAATGTCCTGTCTTGACCCGTCTGGGCACATTTGCACACACACACAGAACAATTTCACACAATGAGATAAAGACAATTCTGCAACTTTAGATAAATAGAAAATGATGGCTAAATTCATCCCTTAATTTTTCACATTTACATGAAACAGAATTTGACCATTATGACAGAGATGACTCACTATTAATAAGGAGCTTCTACGTAAGACACTTACTATGTAAAATGTTTTGTGTCGGCAAGAGTATGTTGGTGAGGTGGCCACCTGGTGGCGCTACGGGTGGTCAGGTTATTCTGCTATTATTACTATTTTAATTGTTTTTATTGTTATTATTGTTTATTGCCGTCTCCTTGATTACATCAAATAATAATGCAAACATAGAAATTTATGTATATTAATTTGATGTTGGGTTTTTTGGTTGTTTGGGGCGTAATCGAACTTTCGCATACCGTATAAAGGTCACTTCCAGGTTCACATCTGCCGTGGTTGTGGCGGTGAATCAAAGGATAGGACTCGAATGATAATCAAGGACAAACTATGGCTTAAAGTGATTTACTTTCTCTGTGACAAGCAGGCAAAGCGGTGAATTGTTGGTTTGTTTCTTTATTTGTTTGATAAATATTGTTTATTTACATGTAACCTTTGTTTTAGTTCTACGGTGTTGAATGGTGTTGAAGATGTTATTGATGTCCGTTTCAGAGGAAGTTACACGTTTTTCTCACTACAATTCAAACATGTAATCCTAGTCCAGGAATGCTAAACTGCATACTAGTTGACACAATCAAAGTGCAATTTTTTTAAAACATTCTCCATTTCTAAAATTGCACACACACTATTGTTAATAGGTCAAATTTGAAGCAATTATGAATTTTGAGTGTTTATTATTGAGTGTTTACTAATTGTTTTGTTGTCTGACAATATTGTGAAACCACAGTAAATTGACTGTTGCTGCATTATGGGATGTTTATAAAAAGTGCATCAAAAATAAAGTTTATAATAATAATAATAATAAAAAGTTAATTAAAAACAGCAACAAAACAATAATAATTATAATAATATATTATTATTATTAATTTATAATAAGTGTAGGTTTGTAGTGTATGGAAAAGATCAGACCCTCTTCCTCCTTGCTCTCCACCGGGACGCTCCATGCGATGAGATTCCGCGCCGCCCGGCCTTCTTCCGCCACAATTTTCCTCACCTTGTCGTGGCTGTTGGAACGCTGGAAAGAGGCCTGCAAGGACAGTAAAAATAAAACAAATAAAAGCTATGCAATTTTTATTTCCGCAAAGCAGGTATGTCGGAATACAGCACAGGTCTTTCTGCAATTTATTGTTGTAGATGAGGAAAACATTTGCCGAGCGAGTGAAAAAGCTTTTCTTGTTTGCTAGCATTTCTTTACCAGTCGTGTACTGGGATTGTGAGAACGATGTGTGGATGATAGTGATGTGTGCCGTCTCCTGTGAGCGGAAGGTAGCAGGTTCGAATCCCGAAAAACATAGACAAAACACTGAATTTGATTTGTAAGCACCAGCGCAAGACGACCCACTGCTCCAGGTGTGTGTGTGTGTGTGTCTGTGTGACCATGGAACATATCAAATAATCGAGTAGTGTGAACTCGGTGTGCACATGGCATCCCTTGCAAAAAAAAGACGTCTTTTCCGGACTACAAGGTGCACTTAAAATTAGGAATGTACCAAATATTCGGCAACCGAAAATATTCGGCCGACGGCATATAGAACAGCGCAGATCACAAGCTCCCCGCGACTTTCACTTCACACCAGTGGCTCTTAATGGAGAACATTCTCTCTCTTCTTACTCCGTTTGAGCAGCAAACTAAAGAGATCAGCTCCTCTGATGCATCTCTAGCGAACTTTCTTACTTTTATCGCAGCCCTAAAGTGCCTAAAAGGTAAATACTGCCACTTTTTACCACCGATCTCAATCTTTGAGAAAGATTTGAAAGGCCAGTGGATAAAAAATATACATCCTGCAGAAATATACAATCTGTCACATATAAAGTAGCCTAAAACAAAATAGCCTACGTATTAGTATTATTAGAGGTATTTCACTGAACTTATCAGACAACGATGGTGCAAAGTGCAAATCCTTCATCTGGTGCACAGAGATGAGTCTGTTTTCTGCTCTGTCTGTGTCTTCGCGCCATTTCTCGCGCGCGCTGCTTTAACTCCTCATCTAAATACTGCTTTGTATAACGCGGATCAAGTACAGTCGCGATGAAGTGCAGAGGACTCAAACATATTTCTACAGATCGTGCGCTGACAGACTCCAAGCGCGGACTTTTCATAGTTTTTATTGTGCGATACAAGGAATAATGTGCGCTACAGATGCATCAGACGAGCTGATTTCTTTAGTTTGCTGCTCAAACGGAGTAAGAAGAGAGAGAATGTTCTCTATTAAGAGCCACTCGTGATGTTATGCAGCCAATGTTTGCGTGCAGCGCTCTCGGTCTCTGCTTACGTCATCACCTTTCGGCCGTGTTGTTTCGGTGATAAAAGTGTTTCAGCCGAAAACCTAAAATGTACTTTTGGGCCATTTTAGGCAGAACATTTTCGGTGGCCGAATATTCGGTACATTCCTAATTAATACCTTTATAAATATTAAAACCATTGATTATTCTTTCCACAATCAATTTGCAGAGGTCTATGCATATATAGTTCATACATAAATCCATACTAAACAAACAGCTCACAAGAATCTTTATTAAATAAACATTTCATCAATCAAACATCAAAAAAGTAAAACAAAAAAAAGATATAAAAATATGTATAATAAATTTACAATGCTGTATAGAATAAAAAGTTACAGAATCCTACTTCCGGAACCACTGACGGGCCACACAGCGGTGTTAATTTCATTGACTAAACATTTTTGTCATCGTCTTCATCAACCACACTTTTCCTCCTGATGAAAACAAAACGAGAACTACCGTATTTTCCGGACTATAAGCCGCTACTTTTTTCATATGTTTTGAACCATGCAGCTTAAACAAAGGTGCGGCTATTCTGCAGATTTTTTTCCACCGCTAGGGCCGCTCTAAGCAGATATGACTTTTATAAGTTTTAATCAGCAAAGTTGCTGGTGTTAAAATACAGGTTAGGGAAGGATCTATTTAGCTACATACATGTACATTTACATATCAAAATCGTTCTGTTCCTGTAGTAAGCACAGTGAACCCTCGTTTATCGCGGCCGGACTGCGATATGTGAAAAAAGTAGAGGCACAACATTTACGTATTTAATTAACACTTATTCGGACTTTTAAAACACTTTTTTCACGTAGTATTCTTTATTAAAGTAATGTTAACAAACATCTCAGTACAAAAAAAAAAATCCACAGGAACAGAAGTCAAGTAATAAAACAATAAAGTGTACAACATAAAAAAGGAAAGATTGTTAAGCAGTATGTACTTAAAATTTGAAGGTGTTTTAGATACATACAACGGAATACAACTGAACGAATGTCAAGCAATAAAACAGTAAGTGTTTTATTGTTTTATGCACCACGTAAAAAACGAATAATTATCATGCTACCATGTACTATAAAATTTCACAATATTTTAATTTTAACGAAACGAATGCAAGCAAAAAAACAATAATTGAACCACGTAAAAACGAAAAATTGTTACGCGTACAGTAACGGAACGAAATATTCATTAATAATATACCTAGCACGCGTCACCGCGGAGATATTCATTTTCAAAATGTTCGAATACGGGGAATATGGTTTCCCATGGCAACACTGGCGGCTCTATCAGGGTAACAGCTCAAGAATGACATCAGCGGATTGTGAAACTGCGACACCCCGTGGCGGAGAAAGGCAAAGCAGGTCAAGTTGTTAGACACGTAGAAATAAAGTGTTCTAGTGCAAGCAACCATTGTGCTATTTTGCAACAACATTACAGAGGGAAGACGTTCATAACCGTCTGTGCCATTTCATTGTGTTTACACCCAAAAGTACAACCCGAGTGAAACCCTCGGCTAACATCTTGGTTCCCTGGTTATGTCAGGGTGTGCGCCATAGTTATTGCGAGATTCGAGCAGGTGGATGTAACAAGTCTTTTTACAGTTATTACGATATTTTATTATATTCTAAAAACTTTTTATTGGACGAAGCAGACTTACCTGCAAAACGCGGCCCATTTCATGAAATTTCCATTTTACAAAAATGGTTACAAAAATCTGCTGTCGGCACAAATTTATTGCGTAAAGGGAGGTACCACTGTAAAAATATACATGTAATTTTTCTTACATTTTCACTATTGTTGTTTTGTTTTGTTTTGTTTCTTTTTTAATTTTAGTAAAAAAAAATAGATGTGATAATTTGGCCAAAACCCTTCATCTCAGACAGTCTACGTAGCTAACTTCTCTTTCCGTGTCGGAGAGCTGAACCAATGCATTATTTAATGGCCTTAATTTAATATGGCGATCCATAAAACATCAAGATGCGGTATGAAGCCAATTTCTCAGTCGCTCGCTGGCCACATCACAGTATTACGCAAACACAAAGCTGCTCTGTCTGAGAGAACACTTCACAAGGCTCGCTGGGTTTTACACATGCATAAGCAGCAG
Organism: Paedocypris micromegethes; assembly: GCA_028031935.1. Taxonomy (NCBI): domain Eukaryota; kingdom Metazoa; phylum Chordata; class Actinopteri; order Cypriniformes; genus Paedocypris; species Paedocypris micromegethes. The sequence goes on along the minus strand of CM051501.1, from coordinate 26,838,551 downwards.
ACTGTCCTCCCGTGCCACTTTTCCACGTCCCCGGGGTTAAAAAAACCCAAATGACCTACTTAGCCAAACGACAGCAACCTTTGCTACCACGCCACCCTGTGTTTGCCAAGCATCTGTATCCCAGCATCCGACAAGTCATGTGGTCAAAATCCAACACGCATGTAAAAAAAACCCATGTTTGAGAGAACAACTTCGGATTTCCGCGTGCCAACTCCAGACCGGAAAGTTGGCGAAGGCAGAAGACAGAATGAATGGTCAGATCTCACGCTTGCACAACAACCATTGACCATCTCACAGATGCCCTCGCTTGCAGATCAAGATCCGCTATTTCAGTCCGCGGAAGTTACGGTAGAGTTCCATTACTGGACGCAGAAGCATGCTGATGGACGGAGGGTGGGAAAAAGCGACAGAACGGTACATACGGAGTAGAAGAAGAGTCTGTAAGCAGGTTCCTCGTCCATATCCAGTGCTGATCTATCAACCTGTTCGCCACATCAACGCCCGGTGTGTGCCAGGCCGGTCATCGTCACCTGATTGCTGGACCAAAAATAGCTCCAAAAACTGTGGAACGGCTTCGTCGCGGTAAGATCACGCGGCGGCTTGTCTGCAGTAAAGTTGTTGCGTAGTCACTCGCCGCATCTTGACCGAGCTTGGCAGGACGCCCACTCCACCAAGATGCGCTGGAGGCTGCGTGTCAAGCCGGAGACCCCACGTCCAATCGCAGCCTGGTGATGCGTGACACGCAGTGAGGATGGAGATGTGACTAGAGATGTGGAACAGAAGGAGCCGCGAGGATGACAGCAAGCGGAGGGAACGCCGTTTGGAGAGCTCAGAAACAACGGAAAATGTAGGTCAGTCGGTGGTTTGACGCTTTCATTATTTACACAATGTTTAGATGCTTTATTGATTTTTTTTGTGTGTATGTTGTTACGGTTAAAATACGTTACATTGTCTGGACTGAAATTGTTCTGATTTGACTGCGCTGTCCCTTATGTGAAAACGTATTAGATGTTATAAGACGTTTATTAATGGGGCGCCTTAGGATCTGTAAAATACGAAAGTATGTTATATTGATTTACATTAGTGGGAAACAATCAGTATTAGATTGACGCGATTAGCGGGATGAGTCATTGATTTCACGTGTCAAATTTACATACTGCGTGGAAACGCAATTTTAGGTCATTCCAATCGTTTAATCTCTGGGTTTTTGTCATGTTCTTATTCTGTTATCCAATGCAAATTAAGGCGACTATTCAATATGGAACAACTAATAAATATGCTAAGATACGATGCTTAGATTAAAAAAAAAGAAACAACTATTAAATATGTTAAGATACAATGCTTAGATGACTCACAACAACCATAACAGAAGCCAAACGACATCATGACCATGTGGAACATGCAATAATAAAAAGGTTATATAAAATATATTATTTTAAAATTAAAAACAAATTTTCTATACTACAAAACATTTACCATTGTTTAAGACGATTCTTTTTCCTTTAGTTTCTGTTTCACATTCTGTGTGTCTTGATGCCAGAAATAACTTTTGAGATGTAAAATTAAGTATATAAATAAGAGATAGCTACGATGAAAGTTTGATAAAGTTTAAAAAAAATTTTTTGTTCGACTATGTCCTTTTAAAGAGTGAACTAATAAAAAGACCGTTGCTAAATTTAGCCTACTACAAATGTTTAATATTTTAAAATAACATTGTAATACTATTTATATAATTGCAGTATTTTATAGCATATCTTAACCATTTCCCAGTCTTAATTTTACAGTAAATCTCATTTTCCCAATCACCATTAATCATCATCTTGTAGCCACTCTAGTCGGGTCAAAGTCAAAAAGATTACATTTGAAACATTTGGACAGTTGTAATCAAACCTCTAATTTTGTACAGCCGCTTTTGTTGCAGGCTAATGTGAAAAAAAAAACACACACACAATAATAACCTAAAATACTGTTGATACATCAATCACGAATCATCAAAACCGCTGTTGCTAACGTAGTTCAACATCACAGACAAATATTCTCAGAGTTTGGTAGAAGAGCCACTGATTGAAGCATTTGAGTTGAACAGCAGCTGAGTTGAACAACTCAAACTGTAAAACAGAACTAGACTTTGAAGTCGTGCATCTCTAGTTTCCTCGCTCTACTGCTGCAGCCACAGGTGGAAATAACTGGAATGTGTTTTACATGCCTCTGTCGTTATGCTGAACAGAATAACAGAATATGCTGCAAATGTATGATAATACCAATATTGGTTGAGAATACCGGAGTGAAACGTACATCGGAAGCAGTCCGTGCGCAAACACTCGGCTACAGACGAAGGTGAACATTCACACAACATTTCACCAAGCCGATTAAAACTTGAAAATATACTTGAAAAATAACAAATGTTGATGAAATACGTAATTCTCTTAGGAAAGCATTTTTTCCAATTGCGCCCATTGTGATTATTGTAATATTTTTGCCGTAAACTTAACGTTATCATGTTGCAGTAGCACAATAAAAGATGAAGTTATTCTCCAAACACTTTTCTGTTGCCTACCAGAGTATTGCAGTCATCAAATTTTAAAATAATATCATTAAACGGACCATAATTTTTACAATATTGCCAACCCCTACATCTTTGTTATCAATACATTTATTATTAAATCTGCTATATGATCTAGAGAAGTAGAATTCAGTTACTCTCTAGCCTACACTCACCAGCCACTTTAGGTACATCTTACTATTACTATTATTATTATTATTATTATTATTATTAATATTATTATTATTATAACAGTATTTTACCAAATTCTAACCGTACCATCTCAATGCCACAGGGAAAACCGAGACTCATCAAACCAGGCCACAATTTTCAAATCTTCTTTGTCCAATTTTGTTGAGCCTATGTGAATAGTTGCCTCAGTTTGCTGCTGTTATAGGTGACAGGGGTGGCACCCTGTGTGATCTTCTGCTGTCAAGGTTTGATGTGTTCTTTAGAGATGCTCTTCGGCTTTCACAGGGACTCTATAAGTAGAGCGCTGGAGTTAATGATAATGTTGTTGTTGATATGTATAAATCGTAATGACAAAAGTCATCATCATTTGGATAAAAGCGTCTGCTAAATGACTGTAAAGTACAGTCATCTGCAAACCTTAAATCACCATTGTGATGCTGTTCGGTTTGAAAAGCATTTTTTGCTGCCTTGAGATAGGCTGATAGGCTAAATACTTATCAAACAATGATTATTTTGTATGGGGGCTAATACTTTTGTCTGTAGATGTTTGCTGTAGTAATGCATGATCATCTTTCTTTTAGAATACGGTATTCAAATGATCGCGAGTTTTGCTTGATGCGGGCGGACGAGCGGTCTAACAGAAACCACTGGTAGTACGTATATCAGAGAGTCTGGCAGTATCGTAAAAATGCTAAATTAAGATCATGAATGGGTAGAATCGAATTAATCGTGCAGCTCTAGTACATAGCAAAGAATAAAACTAGTCTAACTAATAAAACTAATAAACAGTGCAAAGTAGTAAAAGTGCAAAGTTAACAAAAAGAACAAAAAAGCACACACTAATTACAAAACTCCAAATACAAAACATCTAGCCACTGCATTTCAAGACCATCACAATGCACATTTGCTTCTTGAATCCAGTGTGTAGTCACAACAACTCTGGGGAAAAAAACAAGTACAGTACAGTACAGTAGAGCATACCTCATCTATTATACATATGCTCGCAGCCCAATGTTTAACAATGTGAGACACTTGCGGGAGATCGGGACACTTGCTTGGTATTCTCATAACGTTCTCCTTCCTCTTCCTCACAACAACACTTTAGTGTGAAGCAACGGTCTTGCTGGTGCCTCACAAAAAAAAACGTCAATCCTTTTTGCTTATAAAAAAAAAAACCTTAAAATAAATTGTACAAAACTGTTTGGTTATTTGTGTCTGTGTGTGTGTGTGTGTGTGTGTGTGTGTGTGTGTGTGTGTGTGTGTGTGTGTGTGTGTGTGTGTGTGTGTGTGTGTGTGCGTGTGTGTGTGTGTGTGCGTGCGTGTGTGTAAACAGCTCAGATTGGGAACCCATTAAACGCTCCATCACTAACTTTAAGCCAAATTGACAAACTCATCAGCATTAAAATGAGAGAGAATGAGAGAAACGCAGAAACATCAGAATAAAACTCTTGATCTTAGTACACAAAACCAACAGAACATTCCTAAAGTACCAGTTTAAATAAAAAAACTCATGTGGACGTCATTTGTAGTTAAATCTACTGGCATACAACATCAGAACATGTTTATCACACGTATTATGACCACAATCAGCAAAAACGAACAAAACACCACCGTGAGCCCCGAAAAACAAAGCACCTGTTCTTCGTAATGACCATCACTGTAGTAACCACGTGTCATTCACATGTATTTTCCTCAAGTTACCATGGTAACTTACGTCACGTCAAAGACCCTCAACGCCGTTTGTCTCCTCACTATCGAGGTGAAAACGCCCGGTCTCTCAGTGATTCGTTACGGACCCGAAATACCGAGCAACGCATCTCTGGAGGTGTTTTTTAATAATTGGGGAATTGTGAAGAAGGTACCTTGAGGGCCATGTTGATGGGCGTATGTCTGCCTTTCCCACCTCCATGAGACGAACCCGAGCTGTTACTGGCTGATCTGTCTCTGCCGTCCCCGTTCGGCGCGGATCTCATGACCAGCCGGTGCTGCTGAGCCGCGCCACGCCGCCGCCCGTCGTGCCGACCGTCTTTCGACATGACACCCGGGTCCAACGAACGACTTAAGCGGACAAAAACTTCACAATCGAAGGGCAAGAAATTGAACAGGCCCCCTGATTCTTTCACGCTGGCGCAAACGGAAGACACGGAGTCAAGGAAACGCTTTATCGCCATCTAAAGGACTGGAGGAGCTTTGAAAAGCCGGTAATGTACAGTATTTAAAATATCTATCTATCTTATCTAATCTAATCTAATCTTCACGTGTACAGCTACGGTTTTTGCTTTTTACGGTTTTATGTATTTTTTATTTTTACGGTTTCATTAAGACTTTGTCTTAATTTACCAATAATATATTAAAAGCATCTATCTATCTAATTTTTGTTTAAATTAAAAAAATATATTTGACATTAATTGCTTAAACATCCCTAGATAATAGATATTTAAATGGAAGTTTTTTTTAAGTGTTATTTCATATTATGGTTCACTGCTCCGAGTTCATGTCTGATCGGATGGGTTAAATGCAGAGAAAAAAATTCCCCATGAGGGACTAATAAAGGTTCAATTTAATTTAATTTAATTTAATATCGATTATCATTTTTTTTAATCCCCTCAAATTTATGGTTAATGGATTACACACTTAAAAAGGAGCTGGAAAGTCAAAGTGAGCAGATTACCAAACATCAACTGTGCAAAAAGTGATTTAATATTTCTTAAACCGGTTCAGCATGCGCTTCCCAGCGATCAACCTTTTTGCGCTTAATCAAAGCTACAATTTAGCAATGCAGAACCCAATCAGTCCGTGTCACCAACACTAGAAAACGAACATACACACGTCAAAAACTTGTGCATAATTGGAAAAGCTCTCAACGTAGAAACGTGACTTCATCACGTGTGCGGTGAAAGCACGGCTGAAATACATTCACGGCTTGTTCCTCATCCACAAAGAGCACCCACTCGTATGCTTGTGTATTTTCCTTGTTTTTATCGGAATATTACAACTTTACAACCAGAGCTGCCACGTCTGACTCAGAAACATCACATGTGAAGAAGAGGGAGTCCACTGCCTGTTCAGAATTTTTTTTTTTTTTTAAAAGCCTGCCGGTAAAAGATCACCCCGTTTCTCCTAAAGAATAAAATGCATAGGGAGCGACTAGAACAAATATTAAAACAGAAAATTTAACTGAACCGTCAGAGTCAGAGAAAAACATTATTACAGGCAAGGCAACACGTGAGCCGTCAGTCCCAAAGAAAAATCACATTGCAATTTGTCTGGTAGATTAAACCATGTATTAATGTCCATAGAAAAAAAAAAAAAAAAAAAGAAAAAAAGAAACATTGAGATAACACTGAATGAAACAGAAGGTCGGACCTTCAGAGGTACATGAGAATTCTTAAAATGCTTTTCAAAGCAGAAACGTTGCAGTAGAAAACCGAATATTGCAGCTAAGCGCGAGTCTGGTGCTACCATTACGGGACATTTCTGAAAAGACAAAGCGCTATCATTTTCCCCCACAGAAAAGCATTTCAAAGCACATACAGTATCTTACATTATAGCTATAATCGTATATAAAACTCCAAAGTTACAATCCCCAACTTCAGACCGACAAGAACAGATGCGGTTTAAAATCAGTAACTAAACGCCACAGACTGTTCACGCTTTGAGATTTACAAATGAGCCGTTTCTATTGGCCGGTTCTCACCTCGCCGGGTTACACAAGAAAAGCTGAAGCGGAACAGATACACCATTAAATATACATAAAATCTAGAGTACAAAAAAAAAAAAAAAAAAAAAGTAATAAAATGCCATCTTGTCAATGGAAAGACGCTTAAACAAGGAGTGGAATGATGAATAATAAGCAACGATTCGTTTTACAAACCGGACAGGAAAAATATACATGTACAAAATGTTTTATACATATACACACCGTTGAATGTATATGGTAATGTTTTATACTGTGGATTCGTCCAGTCACTCCAGCGGAAGGACAGAGGGTCTCTTTGAGCACCAAATGGAGGGGCACGTCCTCTTCTGCACAGCGCTTTATTACAGCAAGTTTACATTAAACGCCTCTGTTACAGAGCCAGATGAATAACCGATCAAAATGATCACCTTGTCCACGCTTTCAGTTCCGTAAAGGTGTGTGTAGAAAACGTATGCTGGAGTTGTGTTTTTTTTTCTGTCCAGAGACCCTCACCCTAGATAAAAGAAAACGTAGGCAAGTCTGTAGTTGAAATCGTTATGGCAAAGAGTTTGTGGCAAATTTCCATTTCCCCATGATGCAAATTTCCCACTGCTTAAAAACAGTCCCATTGGCAAGAGAGGCTGACGCTTTGCCCGCAAAACATTCAATCTGGAGGAAGGAGGTCGTGCAGACGAAACCGTTCTCTTATATGCGGCCGAACATCTTCATTCTGTGGAAAGGGAGGAAAAAACAAGTTCAGCTTTGATCGTGGTGCATTTAATGACTGCGATTCCTTTTGCTTTTCCATCAACGTGGAAACCATTGCAAAGCCTAAATCGAGGAATATATTTGAACGCACAATTCCGCAGACATTGTGCTCGATGTTTAGAGACAATAATGATTCTAGATTTTCAAAACTGGGACTACTTGGGACCTCCATGCCTCAAAACCGTATTTCATGGGTGTCAAACCCGCGGGCCAAACCCAGCTCACTGTACATTTATAATCGCACAGTGAGATTGCTTGCAATTTACCGGAAAACCTCTAAAAGAAGCCAATGGCGTTCCATTTTTCAACTCTTCCATTATGGTGGCCTTCTATTGGAGATTTATTTTTGTTATAAATGGCCAACCAATAGCTGATGACAAACAAACTACAGCTCCCACAATGCACTGCTTCCGCAAGAATAGTGACAGTTCGGTCCACCGGTAGGAAATTTGACCTGTCACCCCCGGCGTTACAACTTGAGCAAGACATTGTCCCCCACATAGAGCTGCACGATTCTGGATAAAAATGAGAATCACGATTTTTTTGCTTAGGATAAAGATCACAATTCTTTCTGGATATTTTATTATTTTAAATATTTAACCCTGAAAATCAGGTTGCAAACTAATAATACAAATTACTCTTTGCTTTAAATTTAAATGTAAAAGTAATGTTGTTAAAAATAAAAAAAAAACACCATTAAACATAATAAAAATAAACATTCCAATGTACAGTATTATGTACAGCTAAGGACAAAATTATTAGCTCCGTTTAAAAGCACTTTTGAAATTCTTATAAAACATTTTGTAGGGTGGCTAATAACGGTGTCCTCAACTATATGTTTGCTGTATGTGGTTTGCTGAGTGTCATCTTCTGGTTTGAAACTGCAGTAAACACACACACACTTCAGAATAAAATCCTTTTTCAGGTGCTAAAGCGGCCAAGCTGATAGCAGACTTACCTTTACCGTTGTGTTTATTTACTGCTTTTATTTTTTCCCCAACTCAACTGGCGCAGTTAATAAGCGCACGTGACGTGTGTCCGGCGTCATCACGCCCTCTAGGACTATGCAGCATTTCGACCATTAAATTAGGGTAGCACCGTACTTGCTCCACAAGTATGGTGATAATAACCCGATATGCAAATCAGAATAGATCATGTCGTCAAAAGTTATATTAACGCACAACTTATCACTGCATGCAAAAATTGAATGGTAATCTAGATCTAGATATGTATATAAATAATTTTTAATTCAACATTTTAATTGGGTGCTACAATAAAGCTATATTTTTATTTACAATTTTTACTACAGTATAACTATTTTCCTAAATCCGTTTTCTTGTCTCATCAATTACACGTTTTTTTTCCCTTCAAAGCAACTGCAAGCAAAACAATGAGTTTAAGATGTAAATTTTATTAAATGGGTAAATTTTATTAATGAGTAAATTTTATTAAAAGTTCTTGTAAGTTTAAATTTGTAAAGCACAAAGAATTAAGATTCAGTCACACACGACAAGTTACAGGAAGCAGGAAGAATGTTTTAAAGCAGGAAGTTTCCGTTTGCGTAGTTCAAGCTTGTTGAAGCTCATCTCTAACAGTTATTCATCGAGGATTGAATGAATCTTTAACAGGAGATTGAAAAATATGGCAGAAACTAAACATTGGTACATCTAGTTTCCTTGAACAATGCATGTTGTGTGCAAATGTAATTTATAGAAGAAAAATTCTATTTTATTTGTGTCTATAAAAGTATATAGTATACTTATAAAAAAATATATAAAAAATAAGACTGGGAAAAAAAAAGTTCTACATACCAGTTGTACAAGCTTCTCCAAAAACGGCACCAGCTTGAGAAGCTCATTGTCATTCCGGTCCACAAACCAACTCTCAATGGGAATCCCGTTGGAAAGCTGCAATGAGAAGCACTTCCTGAGCTTTACATACTAATAACTCCACACAGGAAGTTAAACCAAAGAGGGATGTACTGACCTGGTAGGCAAATGCTTGAGGCGAGTTGTCTATGATCACCGTCTTGGATAGATCTCTCCCAAGGATGTTAAGATCTTTGATGTAGTTACCTTGGACACATACGCAGTGCTCACGAAACAACCTGTGCCTGAAAGAAGATTCACTTGCTTTTACACATTTGTAATTAACATAGCTGGTCAGTGAAATAAAAAAATTCTAACATTTCTAACATTTAATTTCAAAGGCTAAACAAACCTACCTAACCAACTGTTTTTTAGGATCCAAAATGTTGAGCAGCTTGTCAGCATAAACCTTCTTGGAAGCAGTAAAAAGAATAATCTGAGGATAAAAAGAAAAGTTTAAGTAATTTAGTTTGTCAAGAAAAAAATGATTTAGATGGTTCTAAAAATTATTCTTTTAATGGTTAAAGTCATTGCAGTTGTGTTTGCAATCGTTTTAGACTTCGAGTCACATTCAGCTCAGCAAGTGAGTTATGATTGGATATTTATAATACATTAAAATATAGCTTTGTGTTAAATTGCAACATTGTGTTATATTACAAAACAAAATATTTCGCTCCAAATGTTGTTAAATACTCAGTCCTACTTTATTGCTTTAATTATAAATACACTAAAAACCTACCTCATATATCTGAGACATGCGTTCCAAAAATTCTCTAAAAAACGGCCTTAAACGGACGTAGACCTATAGACAAGACACAAATCAATATTATTGTTTTTTTATGTAAAAAAAAAAAAAAAAGTTTTCAACGTTTTTAAATGTACCTGATAAATAACATCTTGGAAAAGGACCGGGAAGGTTAAGGCTGCATCCTCCAATTCATTTAGGCTGCAGTGAACCAAAGTTTCATCCTGGAGGAAAAAAAGGAAAAGAAATACAAAATATAAATATACATTATTATTGTAATGTAACATTGCATTGTATAGCATAACATTGATTGTGAGATCACCTCTGAAAAATGTTGAGTCCTAAAAACATAAACCAGAACCTTTGCAGCGACATGGGTTTAAGGAGGTAATATACATAATTGGTAAAAAATTTTTTGGAATTAACAAATGTTCTTTAGATTTGGTTAATTTTAAATTGTCTGTTACAGTATCTAAAAAAAAAATCGGAGACAAGAGTTAAAAGTTTATTGATTTAAAAACAATGAAATAAAATAAATGTTTTTCCTAACCAAGTCAGCAAAAAGGTAAATACAAAATGTCCAAAGCGACAAATGACCACAAAAACTCTGATAGGACAGAATGTAAAGTTCTGGACAAATGAACAATTTATATTTAAAATTAACTGACTAGGTCGTGTGTAACTCGTGTTAATGGACTACAATTTGAAAAGTTACGCTTGCAACAAATTTTAAACAAGTTAAACATAAAAACGTCAGTAACTCTTATTTTCAAGTTTTTATTATTAAATGTACTGAAAAATGTTAAAATTTAATTTTAAAATGTACAGATCTTACGCATTTATCAGGGCGCACAAGTAACACAAAGGATCAATTATTTTGACATCAAATCCGTCAGGTAAACATTTTAGTTCAAAACTTTCTAACGCTTTTCGTTAACACAGCATCGCTACCAACAACAGTTTTCTGCCGACTTACAAGATCCAGCACAAGGGAAAATTCAGGTGTACTTCTGGTTTTTAAAGGAAGTGCAGGTTTCCGTGTAAGTTGCTCTTCGGTCAACGGTGGCACATGTTTGATGAAGAAATATCTAAAAAGAGTTGGAATAAAAAGAAATAAACGCAAATCAGCCGGGCATAATTGTGAGGCGAGTAAATGTAAAGTTGTGTCGATAACTTACGGATCAAAAACCTCCCAGTCTTCTTCATATGTTGTTTCCGCAGGAGGTGATGTTGGGACATCCGGGTAGTTGCTGTTAGATCCAACAGCTGAATCAAATAAAAGGAGACTGGTAAAGATCATGTTTTTGCAACATTGCCCGTTTAAATCGTTGAACTTTCTTTTTACTGGTTTGACTTTGAGTTTCACATGAAGCTTAACTGCTTTATTTCACCAAATCTTGTGGAACGGCGTAAATCTTGCCACTAATTCCCATCAGAGTCACTTTGTCTTTTCTAACAGATGCTTCGACAAGATTTTGGCAGCCTGACGAAGTGTCTTGGCTGTTTACACACATCTCCTTCCAACCTTTCAATCACGTTTAAAGGGTGTGAGAGGATGATTTACGGCTTACAAAATTTTTTTTTTCAAAGACTGCGATTGAAATATATATGCGAAAAATGTTTTTTAGAAGATTTTAAAAATCACAATGACAGCGGTAAACGTGTATTTTAAAGCCAAGATACTCACAGGTTAAAGGTGGCAAATCAACTTCGGTGACAATTTCTCCTTCCTCTACAACGGTGTCTGCGAGGGGAAGTTGTCTGGGAGTTAGTGCGGGGTCAAAGGTCACGTCTCTGCCATCGGTAGTAGTACTAGTAGGCGTTTCCTCCAGCTGCTCCATGTCAAGCTGCTTCACAATCTCCTCGGCTTCCACAGCCTGGCCTGGGGAATCAGAGCCAGCAGTAGCTGGATGACAAGAGAGATTGAGATTAACCATGAAACAATCCGGATTGGCTGGAAAACCATTGTGCAGACACGTTTGTGCGCTTTGAACAGAAACTGTGAAAAGCACCTTACAAATGCTTAGAACTTTAACATTTATACAAAGTGAACCAATTGCAACACAGAGCCCCGCCCATCATGACAGGTCCTAATACCAAAATCACTGAAAAGAATTTGCAGATTTAAAAAAAAGATGATCAAAGATGTTTTCTTTAAATCATTACTTTTACATTACACCACATTACTTTTCATTAGATTAATTTACATTTAAAGCCAACATTGAGATGCGTCATTCTATGGATGCACAATTTGATGTTAAGTGTTAAATGTTTAAATAAAAAAAGTCCCAGAATCATGAAAGAATTGTGAATTATAAGCAAAAAAAAAATTTTCTCCCATTTTATCCAGAACTGTGCGACTTTAATAGCATACAGTGTGGAACTTTTGGTTTTGTTATTTTAAAAATAAATATACAGTGATGCCTCGGATGACCTAACTCCAATCGGATTAAGGTTTGGCGATAAATACAAGCGCAATATGTCCTTTAAACTAACTATAATTAATTTATGCAAGTATTCATGAAGCGTTGAGAAACCATTCAATCAAATTAAGCAAGCCATGTCTCAAACTTGACAGAACATCCAAAAATTGCCCAAATACAGTCTTCCGGATCGCAGGATAAAAAAAAAAAAAACAAGACTGTGTTCACAAACAAAAGCATTGGCACCCCAATATTTAGAAGTCGTGAAAATAGTGCAGCCTATGAAGCGTAAGCATAACAGAACATGGTGTTCACACATCAGATGCTCAAACGTTTCTTACCATTTTTGGTGGCAGGTGAGAAAAAGCTAAAAACGGGCGAAAAGATGGTTCCCAGGAGGGTGGTGCGTGGAGGACTGCTCGGCGTGTCCGTCTCCACCTCCAGCTTGCCGTTGGGCTTCACCGGTTTATTTTGACTTGTCGTTGTGTCTGAGCAAAAGAAAAAAAAAGAAGGTCGAGTTGATCTGAATGTTGAATCTTTAAATCTGAATGTGAAGTGTGTGTTCACTGTGTACGTATATGTGCACTTCACTGAAGGGGTTAAATGCAGATCACAATTTTGATATGGTTCGCCATATTGATTCAGAATTTATTTGTCACATACACATTACATGCAGTGAAATGTTTTTCACATTTTATTGGCATCTCACTCACTTTACTTAAAAAAAAAAATCCAGAATCGTGGAACAAAAACTTTTTTCATTTTGTCCGGGATTGTGCGACTTTAATTATAGCATACTAGGGGTGGGCGATATGGGTTAAAATTCATATCACGGTATTTTCTAGTGTACAGACGGTATCGATATTATATCACGGTATTGTGTGGACAGGTATTCTTATTTTATAGAAAGTACAAAATTAGAACGCAAGGGGAAACCTGGAGAAGCAGCTGTTATTTTTAATACCGTATATCTGTTAAAAGTAGTCCAGGCATTAATTTAAAAAAAAAAAAAAAAAAAAAAAAACATTTAAATTAAATGGCCTGCGGTCTATCTTTTAAGAGAGTGCAAGAGGGAGAAAGAGAGAAAGAGAGAGAGACATAGACAGTGAGAGAGAGACAGTGAGATAGACAGCAAGAGTGAGATAGACAGTGAGAGAGAGACATAGACAGTGACAGTGAGTGAGAGAGAGAGAGAGAGAGAGAGAGAGAGAGAGAGAGAGAGAAAGACAGAAATGGAGACCAGAGCTAGCGCGCGTCACGCTTTCCCTCTCTCTTTCGCGCGCGCGTCTGAATCTAAAGTTGCGTGAAACCAAGGTCAACAATCGAAAACAGACTTTGGCCAACATAAAACGAGCAGAATTTTCTCGTGCGCGCGTTTTACGGGACTCGCGCTTATACGGAAACAGCCGCTCTAAAAAACCGGCACAATACAGACGTGGAGCAGCACAGCGCATGCGCCTCACGGGTGATCTATTAATTCAGTTTCTTACAACGCTTTCTGTATTCGATTAGCAATGTATTTGTGTCGTAATTAAAAGTTGTAACGAAACAAATGTATTTTAATGTATTAAAGCGTTTATATACGTGTATAAAAGGTAAATTCATGAAAGTGCCACGGTATCCACGATATTGCAAAATCCATATCGTGGCGTAACTCAATACCGGTATTCACGTTAATACCGGTATACCGCCCACTAGGGATGCGCGGGTCGTCTCATAACCCGCGGGTCGGGTTGGGGCGGGTAAAGAAATTGTCACTTAATTTGCGGGGCGGGTTGGGGCGGGTCAAAAGATTTCAGAAAAGCGGGACCCGCGGGTTGGAAAAAAACCTGACCCGCGCATCACTACCACCCACCTCTATAGCATACATTATGGCACTTTTGGTTTCGCTATATTAAAACTAGATATACAGTAATACCTCGGTTTCTCACTTATTGGGTGACTTAACTCTGGTCTTAATCCGTCTAGAACCAAAATATATAATCAGAAGTTTGGAGATAAATACAATTATATGTCATTTTAATTAACTGTAATTAATGCACAGTAAAGCACAAAAAAGGCCACACTTAATTTAGATTTTAGATTTGTTAGGAATGTAATTGCGCCTTATATTCTGAAAAATACGGTAATCGGAATGAATGAATTCTAATGAGTCAGATGCACTTGACTTTCCGTCCGTTTTTCCACTTTAAAAACATTAAACGTTATTTCGACAGAGATGCAACTTTATATTTGATTTTTTTCCCCCAGAAGACAGACGACTTGTGAATTAGTCAAAAAAAATTGGAACCAAGTTCGTGCTCTGCAATACCACAAGTCTTTCAAAATGCCTTAAAGCACAATGCCCGAGGCTGGATCAGGACACTCCTATGTAAAACTTTGACTTCAAAAAAGTGATGACAAAAAAAGTGATACCTCCATTGACGGGACCTTTCCTGCGAGTCCTGGGATTGGCTCTACTGGGCAGATTTCCAGTGGCTGGAGTAGATGTGATCAGATTACTGTCCGAATCACAGTCCATTCGACTCCTCTTAGCAGGAGTGCACTGCTCCACCTGACAACAACACACACGCTGATGTTAAACACTCCAGACACAAAAGCACACAGACATCCAGCTGTCAGCATCCTGACCTTGACAGCATTGCCTCTTATGAACCGCTTGATCGTGGAGAAAATGCCCGTGTCACGCTTCTGCATCTTGCCGTCTTGCTTAGACAGAGTGTGTTCCACCTCGGAGTGCTTTCTCTTGGTCTTGGCAATCCGGGTGGGTGGTTTGCTGCTCCGCTGCTGAGATGCCTTACGCACTCTCAGCCTCATTGTCCCGAAAGTCACATGTAAAGCTGAGAAAGACAACAGTTACACCTCACTAAGACATTTCTAAAATCCTCATTGAAATAAAATATTAAAATCATGAACTGTTTACTATGACTTTTGAAAAACTTAATTTCATGGCAAACCAAAATCTGAATGAAACAACCAGGGATGATCCGTCCCCTTTTGGCAATCCAGGTGATTTGATTGGCCAGAAAATGTTCGAGTTGGCCAATCAATCATTGGCCAAATCATGTATATTTATTTATAGTGTGTGTGAAGTGTTATTTATGTTCACTTATGCATGTTTATTTTACTTGCAGTTATTTTTTTATATTGATGTGTTTATATATAAATATTGTATTTCTTATTCCTTTATATATTCCGTCTGCTGTTGTGACATGCAATTCCCCCGCTGTGGGACAAATTAAAGGCGTTTCATTTCATATTTACACAAAGCATGTTTATTTTCACCAAAATAAATTTATTGACTGAAAATATTGCACAGACATTACAACTTTATAAAAACATTGACTATACATCTAAACTATAACATCTGATGTTCTCATGTCAAATTCTCATGGTCTTGTTTATTACACGCTTGAAATACGATGATGATAATAATAATTACAGTCGACGCCTGTTAATTGGAACATGATAATTTTGGCTCAATAAAGCGACACATATGTGCGTTATGAGATATGATTTGGACTTTAAAATGTGTCCCAATAAAGCGGCTGTCTCTTTTAACAAGCGGCCAAAATAAGCATTTACACTTTTTGCGCTTTAATAAGCATTTCAATAGAACTTCGTGTAAAAAATGTAACACGATGTAAAGACTGATTTGTTTGAGATTGCCAAACAAAGTTGAAACGCATTGGCATGTGTGATAGCGGCAGGCGAAATCGAAGTGAAGTGGGCGGGGTGAAACATGCCTCTCAAACCCCATTTTGCTTTTTAAATTCAAACTATGATTGCTCGCTATATATCCTGCAAATCGCATCCTCAGATCGTTTTATTAAAGTCAGCGCTGCCAAATTGTCCACAATAAAACCACGAGAGCAGTGTTTGTTGTCAGTTCGCGCCTCCGAGTTGATATTAGCTCAAAAACGTAGGCGCGCGCGCGATTTAGCAAAGCAAATCGCTCAAGTCGTTTTACCATAAAAACAAAACAGGGGAAAACCGCCGTGAGATCTTGATTTTGGCGCCATTGTCACAAACAAGGCGCACTAGGAGAATCCGTGCAGCAACACGTCCCGCTTTAAACTGACTATCCGACAGCGTTTAGACGTCTGCGGCTAAAGCTAACAGATGACTTGTTGGGTGTCTCTGCGTCTGGCTCGTGCGCGATCTACTTTATTCTCGAGCGCGAAGTAGTAACGCAAAAAAGCGACGTCGATTTGAACAATTCGACCACGTTTGTTTACCGAACCTAATTTGTGACCAGGCGTCATGAAGAACAAATGCAAGAAGAACATGTTCTCATTTGCGGAGGGGGCGAGACGTGAAGACGCGAGATTTCAAAGCAATGCGACCGTGGCGTAGGGTTAAATGTACATTTTACATGCAAGGCTTAAACACTTACATGGCAGAGGTCACAACGACGCAATCCGGAGATGGTTGTGGACGTGTCCACGGCTGTTGAAACGACCGGCGCGAGAGTCTCTCGGTCACTTCTTGAGCGGAGTGTGAGTCACAGAACGACAGATAGATCGGCTACAGCTGCTTGGGACGCCATTTCCCGCCTCCTCTCAGAGGGATTCTTACCAAGAACCCGGATGGTGAACTTGCGCATGCGCGAAGAAAAGTGGAGGGAACCGATAGTAGTGTAGTGTAGTGTTGTTGTTGTTGTTGTTGTTGATGATGATGACTATGAAGACTATCTACAACTGTTCAACCCTAAGTTTGTAAAGAATCGGTTAGTGGATGGTGTCAAAAAACGCAAATAATTAAGGCTTTATTTTCTTACAAGACAGGAACACACTTGCAAAAATGTGTAAAATCCAAAAAACAAACCCAAAGCACTTTTAGGCTTAATCAGTGATGCTCAACCCACGACTTTTGTGAACAAACCTTTTCGTCTATGGGGGGAAAAAACAAAAATCATTGCCGAAAAATATCATCATATAATTGTGACATTCTGAAACTGCTTTCTGAAAAACAACAGCACACCTTAATGAAATGAGCATTGGATGTTGATTACACCAAGTACTGAATTTCCATTTCTTTTCGCACATTTCGCCAACTACACTAATTTTGGCAAGCGCTGTGGATCGTGAAATCCAAGTCAAGTTTGTAATATGTACGATTGGGCACCACTGAATAAAGTTGTAATAAACAATAATACATGAATTATGATGAAATGTATATTTATAAATCTTTAAAAATAGAAAATCAATGTAATTTAGACTACAACTTAATATGACTGTAAAAACGGGTCATGTTCAAAAACCAAGATCGTTAGTAAACGCATAAAAATGTTAAGCATGGCATATAAACAACATTTATAATGATAACACACGTTATGACAATAGTTGGCTTATTTCATGCCCAGGTGCATGATGGTCCGGTACGGTCCCGGGCCTCCCCAGAGTCCCCTTTAAAAAGTAAGGAGAGGTTTAGGGACAGAACTGGTTCTGTGGAGGACACTGGTAGATCGAATTTGACTCACTTGAGAAGCCCGTGCCAGTACAGGTGAGGCATGAGGTCAGCTTTCATGTGGTACATCACCCTGCTTTCTTTACTTTGGTCGATGGGAAAGGTCTCCAGCGGCTGCCCGTCGTAGTCAAATTCTGCCAGGATGACCGTGTTGAAGCTTGTGACCAGCGGGCAGGAGGTGTATCCGTTATACTACAAAATAAAGTCCCAGTTACAAATATGGCTTGCTTTATTGGACATTGAACACAGTTTGAAAAGAATATTTACTAGGGCTGCTTTAAAACCAGTCACGGCGCTTATGCTATTTATATAACTGGCACAGCGGAAACCTCTCGTGACCTTTCCAAATGTTCACTAGTGAACACGGAGTGAAGTTGGAACAGTGAACTGACTATTACGTTCCAAAAGCCACAAATTCATAAGAGGATTTGTTCACCATATACGATTAAGTTTGTTTAATACCACAGTGAGGAAATTATTGTGAATAAAGCATGAAATTACAGAAAAAATTCAGGAAAGACTGGATTTAATACAAAAAACTCATGCATACGCATGTATAAACAGTACGTATAAGATAACATAAAGACATAATAAATACAGTTTATGTTAAAAAATGTGCAACAGAATTGTGAAGTTATATATCCTTGATATATAACGCAGATTCTCTGACCTATAAATATGTTTATTTGAGCATTTACAACTTTCCCCTTGTTTATGGTAAACACTTACAGATTTATCAGGTGTCTTTTTCTCCAGTATTCTGCTGACAGACCGGTCAAGTACTGCGGATTGTGCGGCTTTAATGATAGAAAAAGTACTAATTAGATCTTCCGGACCATTGATTATCTCAAATCCTAGCAAGAACAATGGCAGGTAGCTCAGAATCAGATTATCTTTCATTTCTCGTAGAGACTAATTAAGGAAAGTGGCTAAACTAAGATCCAAGTCTCTGAAGATTTACAGGTCATTGTGCAGAAGACGTTTAATGAGCCGAGACTTAACAGCGTTATCTGGTGGTCTTCTCCCAGATGGTCAAGTTCTCACCTACTGCCGCTGCTGTTTTTGAAGTGGGTAGGTTGGTGCAGTCCCCAATGCCAAACACATTTGCATACTTCTTGTGCTGAAGGGTGGTCTTATTCACATCCAGCCATCCGCCAGCATCGTCCAGGAGGGAGTTCTTCAGCACGGCTGGTGGGCCCATCGGAGGAGTGACGTGAAGCATCGCATACTAGAGGAAACATGATGAGTGAGACAATTCTGTGTACTCATTTTTGTTGTATTAATGGCTTTCGGTGATCCTGAAGGTGGCTTTGTTACATATCTACCTTGAAAGCCTCGGTTTCTCCGGGTTTGTCTAGGTTCTCAAAAACAGCTTCCTTCTCATCCGGCCTGACCTCGATGAGATTGTGCCTGAGATTTACAGTAAGGTCGCGATCCTTCACGACCTTCCACAGGGCATCGGCATACTTTTTGACTCCGAACAGAACGGGTAAGGATGTGTTGAAAATAATGTTGGCATTAGATCGTTTTCCTGTCTTGGAAAAAAAGGCATGTGTTTAGTATATTAAAATAAAAAGTGACATAAGAACTCAGCACAAGCAGTGTTTGTGTTCAAAACATGATACGTACTGCCGAGTTGTGTCCTGACATTGTGCGCTTAAATACTGACAAAAATGCAAGTAAAACTAAAAAACAAAAATGTTGTTACAATATGAACAAATGTACATTAAATCACGGTTTTAAAATATTATTTTTTTAAATATATGAGCCTTCTCTCAGTATCCATATAAAAACAACCCTGGACTTCACTTCCCATCAACCACCACTCTCTGATTCAACTGCTCCTATTACCAGTTAGCTGAATACACACATTTATTAATAGTATCTAGTATGTACATTGTACATGTACATTGCTTTAGCCTTAATAGCCCCTCAAACAAACAGACAGTAAAAGTTATTAATTTTTTTTCTCAATGTTTTTTCAATGTGATTTTTTTTATAATCTAGGTTTAAGGAAGAGGTGATAGTAAGAATCAGTGAAACAGAGAGCGGATTTAACCTGATAAATACAAAACAGTTCTGTTATGTTTCTTGAGGATTTTCTGTTGTAATTATTACAATTATTAATATACTGTGTATTCCATCGTTTGTTTGTGATGTTCTTACGCCTGTGTGCTCTGTTATTGCTTTATTACTACCCCGACCCGACAGGGACTTATAGGATTTTTGAATAAAATGCGCATGGATTACCACTGTCTCCGTGTTGCCTTGTTGTATGAATAAAATCACAGTTGATTATAATATAGATCCAATACCTTTCGGAGGAAGGCATCCGAAAGATACATAATTTTTTGAGGAGCTCCGGCACATTTGATTGGAGTATTAGGGAAGGTAAACAAAGCATTTCCTTCCTTGAAATTCTTCAGAGCATTCCATGTCTTTTCCACGGTCTGCAGTGAGTAGTTTGAACCAATCTGGGGGTGTTCAAATCCTTCTGGAAGGCCCTTGATCTGGTAAATGCAAAATCAATTAGAAGTGGCTTTAGAAAATCTCGTAAAGTATTTTTTTGTGCAGTACACACACATTCACACTAACACCGATAGTTAATTGCCAATGCCAATGTTTTTGGACTGTGGGAGAAAAGCGGAGACCTGGAGGATATCCACAAAAGCAGTGCTCACCTGTGTATCACTAGTGAAAATCTTAAAATGAGATTTTATAGCAAAATTATTGACGTTACAGATTTTTTTGTAGTGTCGGAAATATGTTTGCTATAGTGCCTGATGTGTCAGCTTTAGCACATCAGGCTTTTTAAAGCTTTGGACACAGGTTATTAATGCATAATAATTTGAACTGTAAATGACAGCTAAGACAAGAATAAAAACAATTCTTTGGGCTGATGTAGCAAAATAACACTGGTTTTACATACTACAAGTTAATTGTCCTCAGATTATTTTATAAAGGAACGGAATACTCAAATTGTGTCCATAAGGCAGGAAAAACAAATTTACCTTTAAAGGTAAACCCTAATATTATACACTACAGGATATTTGTCCTCAATAGCATCTCCTCAGATTATTTTTTAAGGAAACGGAATACTCAAATTGTGTCCATACAAAAATGTACCTTTTCATAGTGTAGCTCCAGGCCGAGAGCTACGATCAGATAATCATAAGAAATCTGAAACATAAAGTAAATATTATTAATTGCATACAAATAAGTAGATTTGGTGTAAATTACGATCTATTTTCAAATACACCTAACAATTTAGAAGATTAACTCTTTAACGGTCTCGTGCTAAGGTATTATGTATACCTGTCGTGGCAAGAGAATGTGCTGCGTCATGTTTTGCAATGTCATCTTGCGTCTTACGTCTTTGTTTTTCTTTAAAAAATATTTTAAATATTTTGTCCCTTTAAAAGGGTAATTTAACAAAGTATTGAGAGAATGTGAGATTATTCAGATGAAAATCTTCTTCGAGCCTAAAAACATTCCTTGCCTTTTTTCCAGTGTCTATACGGACATTGTTGTTCTCGGGGTCAAATTGTGCTACTTTAGATCTGACCCATGTGACCCCTGAAGGTATGACACTCGCTGTCGGCCGCCCGGAGGAAGCCAGATCTTTAGCACCGGCACCAACTAAAGTCCATATGGGCTGATAGTAATGCATCTGAAACAGAAAATGAAATGTCATTATTTAAATGTTGATCTGAACTGCGTAATTTTTTATTGACCTGATATTGACCTGCAAGTCCACCGAGCGAAGACACCACACAGAAACCTGTTAAACCCGAAAGGTTTTATATGACAAACTGAAGCCTGAACTAAGATCTCTTAAAGCGACAGCGCAAACTAAATCTCGTTAGTCATCCTTATGTAGCATTCCGTGTGAATATCTAGTCTGGGCAATAATGACTATTTAATTACATTTTTATAGATATGACAAGGTTGCTAAAAAGGCACACATGATAGTAAATTCCTGATCTTATTAGCAAAGATGTAAAGAGTACCTAAAAAGTAAAACCATGCTTGAGTAAGAGTACGGATACCTTACTGTAAAGATTACTTCATTACTTGAAATTAAATACATGTTACAAGTCACTGATTCCATGAAGACTTTTATTTTCTTCCTATTTTCATTTTTGATGTCTTCAATGTCGTCATTACATTTTTTTCCTGTGGTTTTCAATGTTGTTAGAACTGCTTTTTTGTTTCTGTAATTCTGTTGCTGTAAAACATGAAAATGTCCCCTAGTGGGATTAATAAAGTCAATCTTTTTTTATCCTAAGACTTGTAAAGTATACAATTTTAAAAGAACTTGAGTTTTTTACTTGTACTGAATTTAGGTTTCCTAAAATAAAAAAATGAAATTTAACACCTCAATACTTCAAAATGGCAGAACAAAATGGATAAAAAGAACAAAGTCAGTATCAGTCCAATGACCAAAATGAACTCAAATGTGCAAAAAAAGTGCAGCTGCTAATTGACGTTCACATGATTTAGCTCATAAATAGCATCCAGTACCTTCAGCATCCTGCAGATGGCGACATCGCTTTATAATGAGTAACATTAAGTGTCCATTCAATTGAAGTGGAGTATAGAGTACATATACTCAATCACAAATGTAGTCAAGTAAAGTAAAACGTGTAAAAGTTGCTTATATTTTTGAAACTCAGTACAAGTACAAAGTAGCCACAAATACTTAAGTAAAATAACAAAGTCCATTAATTCAAGTACTTTACGGAACTGCTTTTAAGATACTGTACCTCGCTGGGCTCCACAACAGCCACGTGTTCCGCGCCGACCTTCCTTTTCAAACGTGCGGCCATCGTTATGCCACCACTCCCACCGCCAAGCACTAGAACTTTGTAGTGGTCTTTAGTGGCCAGTCCACAGCTGGTGTGAATTTTTGACTGGGTTGCAGAAAAGACTTTGCCGTACTGCCTTAACAAAAGCAGCTGAGGGTGGAGAGTCACTGCCATGGTTGGGACGATGCTGTGTGAAAACCAAGAAGAAATATGTAAACAAGTCACAATAAACTACAGCCATTTATAAAAAATAATCTCAAGATAGTGAGTTTGTCGATAAGGCCACTAGGAGTAGGGACTGTATCCAAAATTGTGCTCAGCATTTAATCATCCAGTGAAGATACACACACATACAGTGAAGTGACACACACAAACTCGGAGCAGTGGGCAGCGCTAAGCTGGGGGGCTTTTGGGGGTCACTCAAGGACACTCAGTTGTAGAACCAGCTGGACTGGGATTCGAACCGGCAACATCTGGGTGGCAGGTCCAACTCCCCACCGCTGGACCACAACTGCCTTTTCTTTTACACACTGAACATTAAAGACAATAAGACAAATAATTCAGATATCTTGAATTGTAAAAACAATTAAACACAAACAGATTCAAAAACATTAGTTGATAATACTCAAAGGTTGAAATAGTAAACTGTGGAGCAAATACACAACTTGAAATCTGAAAATACGATACAAAACACAAACACTTATAGTATTCTTGCGTTTTTTGAGTTACATTTTGTCGAAGAACTGTTAACAAATGTAATAAAGCTAGGATTTTTAAAATGTTTAGTCTTTACTACCTGCGTGTGTCTGCTTGCCCTTTCCCTTCAGAGGTATTCAGCAGAGAGAGACGTATCGTGTCTGTTTAGTGGATCATAGTGAGACACTGAGGCATGTCGCTCTGCTCAAAACCGAATCCAACACAACGCTGAGTCATGATACCTGGCAAAACGAGGGGAACACCCGCATCCACTTATGATAAGGGTGTCAAACTGACTTTATACAGATTTTAAGCCTGGAGTCGTTCAGTACAAACATTTTAAAAGCACTAAAACTAATTTTTAGAAAACACGAAAATGGGCCAGACAAGCATATTAATCCAGGATGAACCAACCTTGTCCCTTGTCCCATCCTTTCAAAACCATTACTAGTAAAATTATAAATACAAACACACTATGAAATCATGAACTAATACAAAAAATTGCTTTCAAGCCATTGTTACATATTACAATTAATTGATATAAAGCAAGTACAAGTAAGTAATATAAAGAAAGGCAGGTAAAGCACTGCATTATGGGATCTGTAGTTTGTGTGTTATCATTTGTATGTGGGCAGCATTGTGCCACCTGGGCCTTGAACTTGACAGGTATGCCTTTTGAAATGTTTTTTTATTTTATTCATTTTTTAGAACATATGTAAGAAGCACCAAACCACGTTTTATTACAAATCTAGTAAGGACATCATGCAATGTATACTGTCCTCTGTTTTCAAGCAAGAGTCATTTTTTGCAGGAAAGTATCTTTGCCTGAAAAGTCACGTGCTTGTTCATAACCTAGTGTTTGTTTATATTAGGTTTTGACTTGTGTTAGTGAGGGCTTTGTTTCCTAGTTAGCACCCTATGTAGACAGGTGAATAATAAGGTTATTAATAAACAGCTCGAAATTATCAACAGGATACCGGATATGTGTTTATAACCCAACATCTACGCATAACAGGTTTTCCTAAAAGTACAAATAGCCTTGTCCACACATTAGTACAGAACTGAATTATAATTACAGAAAAATAAACCCTTACTACGGTAGCGTCGCTGTCCTCGATCGACTGGTAGTTGGTTTAACGGTGCGACACAAACTGTAGTCCCGCGGTTTGTTTTCCTGTTCCAGCGCAAAAAGACTGTCCGACGTTGCGTAATGACGTAAAATCAGTTCTCGTTTTTTAATCGAATTGTCGTGTCACATCGTGCCGTGTCTTGTTGTATCGATGCATGTCCTGTCAACGACGGACGTTGTAAGTGTTCGAGTCTCTCACGAACTTTGCACTCTTGCGGCGCCACATGACACTTCTAGTGCCTATTTAGTCCAGAAGGTGTCGCTATTGATCTGCTGACGAAGCTTGCAGCAGTAAAAGAAAATTACAAATAATTGACACTTATGTACAAATGAATATAAAACAATGCTGTAAAGGTCATATGATAGAGTAAAATACATTTAGTAATACAAATAGATAATGATTTTTGTATATTACACTGAAACATTTAAAGGCCAGGCCTGGGAGTCAAATGCATTAGGGCACAACATTTATTTTCACACTTGGCACACATTTTTAATTCTGCCAAAACTTTAGAGTACATAAAGGAAACATTTTTTAATCAGTCTCCCCGTTTAAAATTATTTTCGGTAAAATGTATTAATTGTAATATAATTGTGGTAAATAAAATCACTCTTCTATGAGAATGCATTCACAGTTCACAAAAAACATCCTAGTATCATCGTTCCCATTAATGACAGGTTTTTTTCAGGTCAACATAACACATTCTAAAATCTCAGCAAATTTGTATTGTGATGATCAATATCAACACGTTTTATACATGCTTTTTCATTCTCTGCACACTTCAAATCAGTCTTTTTAAAGTATTTTACAAAAGAATTCAAGAAATAGTACACTTTTAGTCAATATAATGTAAATTCAGGTTTGGCCTGAACTTCTTCACTCACCAAATCTGTTCTTTTTGACAAAACTTGAACAAAAACAAATTTTGTTTGGACACTAAAACAAAGAACATTTCTCAGCATTAGGTATAATACGGTAGAACAACTGAAACCCAGAAGATACAGACTTTACGACTATAAAAGCTTTAAAAAGATATAAGAGAGTTTATTGGAGTTTTAGGTCTCTTACAGGTACGCCGAATTCGTAGTGACGTAAGAAAGGGCGTGGTCGGGGAGGTGGAGCCTGGTCCGATTGTTTATACTTTATAGGTTTACACAAGGTCACTTTTTTCTCGCAAGAGTATATATATGATCAAGCGATCCTAACCCTAATTAAAGTGTGAAGATTAAGCGAGGAAAAACTGGTCTGTGCTATTGAACTGAATTAACAGCTTCTCATCATAGCAGACGACCTTATTTTGTCATTTAAGCCTGTCGATTTGTTTAGTTTCCCATTTACACGTATGAAACATGTACATGTCCGTGCTGTTATCCGTGTTCTGTGCTGACAACAAAGGACAAACTGCAAGAAAATATTTGGAAAAAAGTGTAAAATGTAGCCAACAGTTATGCCAGTGAATCGTGATATTTATATAACAGCGGTGAAAACATTTTGTGGAAAAATGAATCCACGATCTTTAATCCATATGATGTACAGATCGTGTGTATTATTTACACCATGTGCAGGCAGGATTAATAAAAACGCGATGTAAATGTAAATTTGCTGGGGATAAAAACGTCAAAATTTGTGCATGTTTAATAATTATGCCTATAAAAATTACACGAGTCATTAATTGCGCTGTGTTTGTGTTTTTGTTTTAGATGCAGTAGAGCTCGCTTTCCCTTCCCGCGCGTGCATGCGGACAGACACTCCTGCGTTAGAGCGCGTTAGAGCAGGAAAGAGAAGAAGTGCGAGAGTCTTCTAGGTGAATCCGCCTGGTAAATGTTCCGCTATACGGTAAACACGGCGAGGACGTGTCGCTCCTCCCGGTCCCTGGACCAGTAGCTGGAAACGAACGGATGGAGCATGTTGTCGGTAAGAGGCACGTTTGTTTTGTTGTGCAGAATAATCCAGAGAAGGTGAACTGATACAGAAGCCACGCGAAACGCATTCGTCTTTATAAGTGGACGTTGGATTTTGTGGAGTGAACTGCGTTTGCGTTTTTATTTATGAATTTGTGTTTTTTCATTATGTCTTATGAACTGATGGTTGCCAGTTTGTATGGAATCGAGATTACAAATACTGTAATGCTGCTTGTACATATTGTACTTACATGTTCATGTAACGAGTAACATAACTCCACGAGCTGTATTTTATGTGGAAAATCTACATTTTACAATTACTATATCCTAATTGTTTATGAATGTTATTATGAAATATGTAGATTTCATATGGGAAATATGGAGCTAGAATGCTTAAATTATAAATATACATATTTCATAATAACTTTATGGGATCAAACAACTATAAATGGATATAGTAACCATTGGTCCCAACCTTGTTACAACATGACATAATGACATTATTAAGTGTAAACCATACTGCAAACCGTGCTTTTAACTGATCTTCATCAGGATCTTCTGAGCAAGCATGAACCTCAAGATAAAATCACCACATTAGTCTAGATTCAGCTTATTCCACTGCTGCCTCATAGATTTCTGCATAGCCTCCATATGGCCGGATGCTTGACAGCTCTTGTGGGATGTTTACTGCGCGCTAACCCAGTAACCTCAGCAGCCCTGTGGTGAGGTGTGCTTCTCCCAGACCTGATGGCTCTCCAGCGACTGCAGCTCTGTTGGGTTCTCATTAGGACGATGCGTCAGACCGTAGAATAGACACAAGCGATGAAAGACAATTCTCGGAACTCTGCGACGCGTATTTGATAATTTAAATGGTAATTCCACTGCAGGGAAACGAGCATTTGTTATTACATGTTGTTATTATGGTTGTATACTGTGTTATAATTTGAGTAATTCTATTCTAATTCGGAATTTATGTTGTAATTTCTCCTAACTTTGATGCTTATTTATGTCTTTGCTACAGAAAAACCCTTGTTTTGTGTGGGAGATGCTATAATGTGTTGGAGATGCCGTGATGTTATGGAAGTTTGGAAGGATACCTGCTTTGGTCAGTACAGTTGCTATATTGTAGCCAGGAAAATGGACTCTGGTTATTCCTTGGTTCTAAAATGAATGGTGAGTAAAAAGACGTCTACTTTTTGGATTTCAAGTCATCTTTGAAACGTTTTAAGTATAAGCGCCATGAATATTAGTATGGCAGTAACATATACAATTTGTTTTCCAATTTTATCTAGTTTGATACGATGCTGCAATCTTAAATATAATTTTAATACATTTCTGTAGTACCTTCACTTTATAATAGCAAGCTATTGTGTAATAGGGAGATAAATGTGTGCGTTTGTTTATAACTTTGATTCCATGTAAGATCATTCAATACATGAAAAGCCATTTAAATTTAAATGGAAGCTAATTGTGTGTAGTTTCATAACTGGCCATGTCCTGCAGGGCAAAAGATTTCTTCCAAGTGTTCGTCTTGACCATTAATTGAAGCCGAGGTCTTCTGTTCCGCTCCGGTCTGTGTTGCCTAGAAACCTTGGTGACAAAAAAGCCTCCGTGACAAATAAATAAAACTTGTTTTAATTGGTTGTGATAGTTACGGTCATTTTCAAACAATGGACAGTCGTGCTGAGACACTTCCCCTTCATTTTCGGATGTGCTGGTCCACAGAGATAAAGCTGACGCGTTTGCTGCTTTGTGGATTCTGATGTTTGAACTGTGATGGGGGAAAATGGCGAGATGTCCTCCAGTGAAGCAAGGCCCTTGACTTTGAGCAGACCACAAATTGGTGCGTTACCTGACTTTGCTAAATTTCAGAGTCCAAATTTCGTTTTTGGTGTCTGTGCACCTTGTGTTCATTTGGGTTTCTGTACATGCACATTAGAGCAATTTATGAAGTTCTTCAGAAGTACCGTATGTGAAAATAATTCCAAATAATTGACCCTCAGAGACATAGACGGCAACTAAAATATATTGAATATCCATTTTTGGTGATTTTTGTCTGTAGCACACTTCCGCGGTTTCTGTTGCTTAACAGATTTCACACATTTTAAATGGAATTCTGTTGTAATTTTTAAAGGGGAAGCTGTTTGGCCAGTGTTGTAAGAAGGTTCTTGGTTGAATAGCGATTGTAGTGGCGGTTTTAGGTTAGTGTGCAAGTGCTCAAGTGCACAAACAAGAATACAAACGCCTCCATGTGTTAGTCACTGGGGTCGTGTGAACACATGGATGTTCAGGATATTGTGATACGCTTGTACCGTCACTGCCAATGTTGGAGTGTTTGGGGTGAGAATTCTTGTTTGGAAGCTTCATTTTTTATTAAGTGTTTAGTAAAGTAACTTGAGGTGGTGTTTTGCTGTTACGCTTGTTGATTGGAAGAGTTAATGAAGTGTAAACTCATCCACTGTACTCTAGGTGTGGACAGTATTCAATTATTAATAACTTGGAATGTTGGAACTAGTAAACGTGAAACTTATTAAGAGACGTTTCTCACTTTTAATAATTAATATGTTCTGTGGCTCATTCACCAAACCTAGAAAGAAATATATGATTTATGATGATCAATAATGCAGAAGTGTGTTTTTTTTTTATTCAAAATATACATTTTTTATGTTTGATTAAGAAGCATTTCTAATTTCTGTGAATAACTTTAAAGGATGTGGTGCTACATTATGATGGTCTCGAAAGGTGCCATGTATTATCATCATCATCATCATCATCATCATCATCATGTTTTGTCTTTATAAGTGTTGTTTTAGTCCCTCTAATGGCACATTTTTTTATATTTTTTTCACATTTATATTTTGTTTCCTCACATTTATATCAGGTGAAAACGATTTGTTAGATGGAAAACCTCCTGATGGGCTTCAACATTTAGAATGACACCAACTATTTTTACTGCAAACACTTTCCGGGGTTAAAAGACATTTGCTGAGTCATAGGTTGCTGTTTCTCGTCTCTGGTTACTTCTCCGGTGCGGCGAGACTCGTGTAGTGATATTTGCGTAGGACTGCACTCTATTGAGACCACCGTGCAATACAATTAGCAGATCTTTTTTGAATCTCACTTTTTTAAGTATTGACATTTAATGCCCAGAAACCCAATTACAGTCAAGGTTAGGTTTTTTGTGAAGGTCATCCACACCTCCACCTATAGTACAGCTCCACCTATAGAATTAATCAGTGATTCATCAGTGGAACTACTCTGAACAAATCAGAATACATTGATATTATTTTATTTTACTTTATTTTATTTTGTAGACAGACAGACAAACAAACAGAGAGATAATAGGTAGATAGAACCTTTATTTGTCCCTCAATATGGGGAAATTGCAATAAAAAAATATTTCAATAAAAGTAGCAAGTTTTTTTTCTAGAAAGGAACTATTCCACACTCAAGCTCCAATCTTTCTATGTAGTTTGTATCACCCTATGCTTGTCCATTGTACATCTGTGTTCAAAAATTAGGAAAAAGAGTCAGTAAAAAAAAAACAGATAAAATCTTGATAAATTTAGGCTCCAGATGCCAATCTAGACAAAAGCAGGAGCAAATTCCAATAACCCTTAAACCTTCCAGTGAATACAAGAAACAAATATATTTAGAAAACTTAATACAACTCTGTTTTATTTAAATGTTTTTGAAATTGATAGTTTTAGCTTTGGTAGTGTTTTTATTTTACTGAAAACAAGTACATTTGAATAACTGATTTTTTTCAGTGTATAAACAGTGGCTGAATGATTCAAAGATTCCATTGGTTATTACAAGAGCTAGAAATGGTTGTATTATTTCATGCATAATTGTAGCCATCAGTTTCATTTTCCAGTAATAAGACTAAAGACACTTCTCAGTCTCTCGGCTATTGAGAAACAAGTCTGTGCAGGATTAACCACATTTATGCACATAATTCTCTGGATGTCTGGAAAGCAGCATTTCAAGAATGATTTAATTGTAAATGAATGTTTTTGACGCTTAAATAAATGCTAGTTTGTTTTATTCCAAGAATGACATTGCAGACAGGCAATGGCTCAACGATGGCTGTGGATGTTAATGCCATGGAGAGGAAGTTGGAATCTACGCTCAAGTCCACCCAGACAAGGTAAAGCCACGAAATGTGGAGGAATCACGTGTGGACATGTTTTTCTGAAGACATTTGTTATACAATAATCTAACCATCTAATAATCATCTTAATTTTTCGGTAACCAAACGTTTTAAAGTCTTTTTTCAATTCTATTTCTGTTCTCAAGAATATTGTCAAGCCATTATTGAACCATTTATTCGTCCTCACTTGCCCTTGGCCGAAGCAAAGTGAGATCACATTCTTGGACGCATCGTTTTACATTCCAGATTCCACTCCAGGAATTCAGAGCATGATGGAATTTTATTTATAGCGGATCATGGAATTCAATATAACTCGGGACTTTTTCAGAAATACAGGTCTATGTAGAGACACTGTTTCTAGAATGATTCTAACCAACGTTCTGCTTTCTAGAAGAAGAAAGGCATGTTCGAGCTAATGACCGGGAATATAATGACAAGTTGAGTTACGCTGTAAGTCTGTAATTATCATGTTGTTGCACTTCAGTCTGTTGCGTTGTTAGCAGCGTTGTATAAAGCATACAATGTGAAGAACAAAAAAACGACAAAACATTGAAATGTAAATGTATATTTTTTTTCTTTTCACTTCAGGACAATTGCATCAAGACAGCGAAATACAACATGGTCACCTTCCTGCCCATCAACTTGTTCGAGCAGTTTCAACGTTTCGCAAATGCCTACTTTCTAGTTCTGCTGATACTGCAGGTGTGAACAACGTGTCATAAGAAAAATCTGGTTTTGTTGTTTTTGTTACGTTCCATAGCACGAGCCACTCCTGAGGTTGTGATCCAGTGGTCGGGAATTGAACTTGTGTCCGAAAGGTTGCAGGTTTGAATCCTGCTCCGGCTGGTTCTACAACTGCTCCACGGTTTAACGCTGCCCACTGCTCCGGGTTTGTGTGTCATTTCACTGTGTGTGTAACTTCACTGAATGGATAACTGAAGAGCTCAATTTCTATACAAATTGACAAATGAACACAGTTTTTGAGAAAACCTCCTAAACACCACGAAGCAGTTAAGAAATGAGTTTGGAACAGCTCTTTATAATGGCTCTTCTTTTAAAGCTCTTCTTTTAATGAATAGAAAACACATTGTATATAATAGAATAGAATATGAAATACCTCTATTAGTAATTGCACATTGTATTGAGGCTGCTTTAGATAATGGGTCAAAATCTTCTCAATCTATTCTTCTTTGCAAAAAAGGAAAAAAAAAAAAGTTTTCTTCTTTGCAAAAACTAAATGTTGCATTTTGTTTTTTTCCCTAGTTGATTCCAGAAATTTCCTCTCTATCATGGTTCACCACAATAGTGCCTTTGGTGTTGGTGCTGACAATCACAGCCGTAAAAGATGCTACTGATGACTATGTGAGATTCTTGTCTCATTCTCATCGTCTTTTCCGACAATAATGAATACAGTGGACTCCGGTTAATTGGGACACGACCATTTTGCCAAAATAAGCGGAGTCGTATTGAATATAAAGGCAGAAAACTGTTTGCTGTGGAGGATTCGTTGTAGGGACGTATGGGATGATTTGTCTTTTTTGGTTTCAATCTCGTTTCAGTTCCGCCATAGAAGTGATCAACAGGTCAACAACCGGCAGACTCAGGTACTCATCAAAGGGAAGTAAGTGCTTTTGTGCTTCCTGTTTTACACCTTATTGTTGCGTCTATTATAATCCAGTTGAATGTGAACTACATATGAGATGTAACACTT
Source organism: Paedocypris micromegethes (assembly GCA_028031935.1). Classification (NCBI taxonomy): domain Eukaryota; kingdom Metazoa; phylum Chordata; class Actinopteri; order Cypriniformes; genus Paedocypris; species Paedocypris micromegethes. Next base: position 26,806,466 of record CM051501.1, on the reverse strand, counting down.
GTTCATGTCTGTTTAGGTTGCAGAAAGAAAAGTGGATGAATATAAAAGTGGGCGACATCGTCAGGCTCGAGAACAATCAGTTTGTTGCTGTAAGTCTGACTAGAGACCTGTGTAAGAAACTAGAATAAAAGCTCATTTGAAACAGCCAGGCAGTTTAGAATTAACAAGTGTAAAGAGTACCTGAAAACAATACTTGAGTAAAAGTATCAATTCCAAGAAGATTTGAGTAAAAGTGGTAAAGTATTCTATATTAAGTTATTTTAAGTATTTCACTCATGAAGAATTTAGGCTCAAAAAACACCAAGAAACATGAGAACCAAGAAACTTAGTTTAGATATTAGAAATAGAAATTAGTTTAATATCCTAATATAGAAATCAAATCATTTAACACCTCAATGTTTAAAAATAGCAGAACAAAACAGATTACAAAAAGTCAGTCTGAGTCAAGCTCAAATTTTGTAACCACTAATTCACGTGATTTCGCTCATAAATATCATCCAGTACATTTAGCATCCTGCAGACGGCGATATCACCTTGTCCGCCTAAAAATGAATCGCGGTAGAAATGATGCCGACTTGTCACACACGATCATAAAGTAACAAGTAACTGTAAGTGTCCATTTAAGCGTAGTGGAGTAAAGAATACTCAATCACAAATGTAGTCAAGATAGTAAAAAGAGTTGCATATACAATATTTTTGACACTCAGTACATGTACAAAGTAGCCAAAAACATACTTAAGTAGAGTAACAGGTACTCTAACAGGTGACAGGTGGAGTAGTAAATGATCGTGTTCTCCTACAGGCTGACCTTCTGCTCATTTCCAGCAGTGAGCCCTATGGCCTGTGCTATATTGAGACGGCGGAACTGGACGGGTGAGATGTTTTTTCTTTAAAGTGTGTTGGATTGCATTGATTATACGTGCCTGGCTGGTTTTAGTCTTGTTTAACTTCCAGAACAATCGTCTCTCATTTGAATTTGTGACAAAATGGAACGGTGTGAGGAACTAGTTATTGACTCTTTCCAACAGTGAGACCAACCTGAAAGTGCGCCAGGCCTTGACCGTAACCTCAGACCTCGGAGATGATGATGCTAAGCTTGCAGATTTTAACGGTAAAGCTTTTAAAGTCACAAATAGTGCACTGTTTGAGCAGAAATGGCTTTACAGTGAGTAAAGTAAGGGAAACATAATTTAGTATGGCTCGTGCCATTGATTAGATTGATCCTGGGGCTTCTCTTGTGCTTACACATCTTTCAAAGGTGTCAATGAGCCTTTATAATGAGATTTGTAGGGGTTTTATTCAAATTGCCGCTAATCTCCAGGTGTAGAGACAGAATTTATGCGTCATAGAATTCGAAAAGCTAAAACGTTGTCTCGTGATTTTAATCAAAGGAGAGAGCAATTTCTTGAGGTGTTACATGAATTGTGCGGTGTATTAGATGATTTTACTGTTTATTTATAGAAACAGATTAGTGACAACAATATCAAATGTAAATTTCTCATTTCTCTATCTTTCGCTTGTAATATTCATCGTTTTGTTCAAAACTTGGTCGCACAAAACTGAAACGAAAAAGAAAAATGTTTTGAACGAAAAAGTAAAGATTACAAGCGAAAAATAAAAAAACAAAACAAAACTGTGACGCTTTTGTTTCTTAGAACTGTACATTTAATAGTTTTGGCAATAATCTGATTCAATATTTATTGAGAATTGCATTTAAGATCACAGCACGCATATACGTAGAGTGTTAGATTGGGATTAGGAAATGAGAATGTATGATTAGGAGACTAGCCCTACCAAACAACGTTGATATACCGTATTTGCGCGAATAAGCACCGCACGAATATAAGCACCCCCCTGATTTTTCAGGTACAAAAATAAATAAATAAAATAAGATATTTTATTATCCCCTATGCAGCGACCAAGCGTTTTGATTGTGTCTGATTCTTAGATTTGTTTTACTTCTTTCCCGTGTTCTTCATTTTCGACTTGTTATGCTAAGCTAACCGGGTTGTGATTTGTAGTCTCTGTTGTAAAATTAATTATTTTACTGTATTCCGTTTAATCGTACTTCTTCCAGTGTTATTTTGTCTCTGTTAAGTGGCGCAGCGTGTCTAATGTTTCTTTTGTTGTTGAGCCAATAAAAAGCTTATGGATCATTGTTTAACATTATAGGTATAGACGCATACCTATAATGCACCTGTGCATAAAGACGACGTGTTTCCGTTTATTTGTGATTGTTTCTGACCTGAAATACGGAAAAATTGCAGCTTATATTTACACGCATATTTGAAATCGCGACTATAAGCACACCCTCAAGTGTCGAAAATGGAAAAAATGTGCTTATATTAGCGTAAATATGGTAATCTTTGCGTTTCATTATCTCAAGTCTTGTGTGTGACGATTACGATTGGCTGTAAATGTGATTTTCAGGCGAAGTCGTCTGTGAGCCTCCCAACAACAAACTGGACAGATTCACCGGCACATTGTACTGGAAAGATAACAAATATCCACTGGACAACGAGAATATGCTTCTGAGGGGATGCGTGCTTCGCAACACAGAGTGGTGCTTCGGCTTGGTTATCTTTGCGGGTATGTTCTGTTTTGTAAAGGCTTAATCTGTCCTGATGATCAATGGATGACATTTCGTTTCCTCGGTTTTATCAACCAGACAGTTCAGTGACCATTTTAAGATCGTTTTTGTGCTGGTTGTGTAAATCCTGTGGGTTTTCTGTTCACTCCAGGACTCCAGACTAAGCTCATGCAAAACTGTGGGGGCATGAAGTTTAAAAGAACCAGCATTGATAAACTGATGAATACCTTGGTTCTATGGGTGAGTGTGTTTTGTTCTTGTGTGTGTTTTGTTCCTATCCATGTTGAAAAGCCAGTTTGCTGTTTGTTGTGTTGTATATAATTACATTTTTGGTTACTAGTCTAAACCAGATTTATCAGAAAATTATGTGTTGTGGGGTTTTAGACTTTTTATGATACTTGTTAGATTTTTTTTTACATGTAATTTATTACCTTTACCTGTACATCACTTTGTTCAAACTAATTGTTTTAACAAACAAAGTCACTGTTATCACGCTACGTCCTAGATAGAGACGGGATATCACTACTCAACTTACCACTTCTAAAATGAAAGCCAGTTGAGCAAATTATTATTAGATTATTGGATAAATATAGATTATTTTTTAGCTCTAATAGATGCTAAACAACGCTAGTTATAGCCATTTTAAAATGTTCAATAACATCTTCTTGTAAGTACAGTATTACTTTGCAAGTAAAGTGAAAGTGAGTGAGTTTATCCAATGATATTTGGTTGATTCACACTTGACTGTAAAACATTTTTTTACTTCAAAACTCACCTCCAGTCAAGTAATAAAAAAAATGATGCAATGGAATTCCTAATAATTATTCATTCATACTTATAACACAATGCTGTTGATTATAATGGAACCTTTCAATTAATATTATAGTTTATGTTTAGAGCTGAAAATGTACAAGCTACTTTCACACACTTGACTGGCAATCAAGCCAACCATCTTGGTACTGATAAAATTACGCTTTGCAGATTAAGAGCCAGATCTTTTTTTCTCTCTCAGATCTTTGGATTTCTTCTCTGCATGGGAATCATCTTGGCCATTGGGAACACAATTTGGGAGCAAAGGGTTGGTGGAAACTTCTGGAATTATCTTCAATGGAGCGAACTCACAAGCAATGCGGTGCTCTCCGGCTTTCTGGCCTTCTGGTCGTACATAATCATACTAAACACTGTTGTGCCCATTTCTCTTTATGTTAGGTAGGTCTTACATGGATAGTAAACTGTTCAATGGCTGCTCTTCTTTTGGGCTGATGTGGACTGGTATTCTGACAGTACCTAAGCCACATTTCACTTTTAACTTATCACATCTCGTGTTGTCAAACATACTATATATATTTTTACATTACTTGCCACCTTTACGTTATTCTATCCAGCTGTGTTTCAATTGGTGTATTGTCAGCAAGTGCTATGCTAACTTAGCTTGGTGAGCTAGTAGCTTTGTGTTCTTGTAAAGTTCATGTCATTTTGTTTTAGTACCATTTTAGTTATTTACTCTGTTTACTTTACAAATTAGAACAGGGAAAACAAAACTTGGTCACATGTCCGAATACGTGTCTTCGTCAGCCCAAAATAAGAGATATTGACTGGATCCTGACATCTACATTGTTTACTGTAATATACATTTTATATGACTAAACACCATATTGTTGTATTGCAGCGTAGAGGTTTTGCGGCTGGGTCATAGTTACTTTATTAACTGGGACAAGCGAATGTACTACAGCCGTAAGGACGCTCCAGCCGAGGCGCGGACCACCACCCTTACCGAGGAGCTGGGGCAGGTGGAGTTTATCTTTTCAGATAAAACAGGGACCCTCACCCAGAACATCATGGTTTTTGACAAGTGTTCCATCAACGGCAAAACCTATGGTACTTTATTTAATTTCTTTAAACACAGACGCGCACCATAATAATTTTAGATTTGAAGCACAAAGCGCCTTTCGAGACCCCCAAGGTCGCCGTACGATAAATAACTGTTCTTTTTTTTGTCTGTCTAGGCTACATATACGATGAATTTGGACATAAATTAGATATTTCTGAGGTAGGAAAAAAATGTGGAACTTGGATGGATGGATGGATGGATGGATAAAGATTTGCATTTATTTGTTGACTCTTGCAGAAAACGCCATGTGTGGATTTCTCCTTCAACCCACTGTCAGACCGGAAATTCCGTTTCTATGACAGCAGACTGGTAGAAGCCATTGAGCTGGAGGAGCCACTGGTGGAGGAATTCTTCCGTCTGTTAGCACTCTGCCACACCGTCATGCCAGAAGAGAGAAACGAGGGTAGGTGGAAGTGTTGTGATGTGCACGAATAGAGTCGCTCGGTATTAAAATGGCTCTGAATGATTCCAGGTGAGTTGGTGTATCAGGCACAGTCTCCAGACGAAGGAGCGCTGGTCACTGCAGCACGCAACTTTGGCTTTGTATTCCGCTCCCGAACACCAGAAACCATCACTGTATATGAGATGGGTCAGCCAGTCACCTACCAGCTTCTAGCCATTTTGGACTTCAACAACGTCCGCAAGAGAATGAGCGTCATTGGTACATGATTCTTTTATCTTCTCTTTTCTCTGGGAAAATTGGATGGTGCTAGTGGCAAAATGACTGAGCTTGAATTTAGGTCACGGCACCTTTCTGTATTGAGTTTTTTTCAGCTCTTATTTATTCCACTATTAGGACTTGGGATCTGGTAAAAATGGTTTTAAAAACATATTTTTGTGAGGGAGTGTACTTTTGTCACAGAAAGGCTGGGATTGCTTCAGCAATCATGCCGTTCTTTTGATGCTCAACCATATTGTAAAAACTGTGTTTACGCAAATATAAGCACAACATAAAATTTCCATTAATAGGTGAACATAAGCACCTTTTCTTGGTGTTCTAACTTTCCAGAAACCAAAAACTCTCTTAACAATGGCTAAAAACATATCTTAACAGTACGTTTACATCTCTTATCAAACCTATCTTGTGACTCTTTACTTGAATAATGGATAAAAAATAGTAACGTTAGTAAAGTATATCTCCAGCAGAATGTGCAGACTGCAAGTTTCACATATTATTGTATTTTATTCATTTTAATTTCTCAGTGTTATTTAGCCACTGCTAAGTGTGTCCGCGTAAAAATCGTTATTTTTTTCTGTCATTTAAAGTCAGTAAATTGGTTATTTATATACGTATTAAATTTCACAATACAGAGTACTTAATAAAAACATGATTTAAATTTACAGGGTACAGCTTTAGTCATATTATTAAAAAAGTGTTAGTTTGGAATTAAGAATATTTATTTAAAATGAAAAGCATGTTGTATGCAACATATTACAGAATAAATAATTTTAGAAAATGTAAACGGTGACAGCGCAACTCAAGTTTTTATTTTCAGTTTGTTGTAAACTGCCGCTTTGGACAGCACAAGGAGCATTACTAAACATATTTGCTATTTAGTGCACAATATTTGAATGAACTAACCTGTTTCTCTCTCTTGCAAAAGTTTGCTTGTGAGTTGTGTTACGTTAAATTACTTGCGTTATACGCGCTACATTTTGAGCTTCTTTTTGAGCCAATTTTCTTCTTTTTGCGTACTCGGTATCGGTGCATCCCTAGTAAAAATTGTTGTTTTTGAGCCCCCCATATTTTTGAACTTCTAAAATTTGGAAAAAGGGGTGCTTATATTTGTGTAAATATGGAAGTGGTGTGGATTGTTTATAGGTAATGGATCTAATGAGTCATCACAGACACAAGTTTATGAGCTTATTGTACATCCTTCTGAAGAAAGGAATCAATACCCATCCAGTCGATTGAATCTCTTACTCTACAAGGTTTTCAAAAGTAGTCATTTCCTGTCTGTTGTGCAGTGAGGAACCCGGCGGGGCAGCTGAAGCTCTACTCTAAAGGAGCTGACACCATACTCTTCAACAGGCTGGACCCGTCTAACGCAGAACTCATGTTTACTACCTCAGAGCACCTTAATGTAAGTGCCTGTATCATCTCCAAACAAAAGCCACGTCTACAAAGATTTATCGTGTTATTTGCAGTCCAAGGGGTTTCAGGTTCGAATCCCACTCCAGCTGGTTACATTTTTAACCAGTTAACAATTTTCCAGACTCTAATTCTTCTAAGCACATGGTTTTTGACCGCGGGATGAAACTGGAAATCTGGAGAACCCACGCCATATTCCCAATTAAATCAAAGTTGTGATTATTTCAATCAATCAAAGTCGAATCATATTTTATTATATTTAATGTCCATGTGTTGTCTTCGCATATCTCATTCTCTTCCGGGCTCTTCCGTGTGTTTTATTCTATTTAAATCAGGTCCATTAATCTTTGTGTAAACTGGAATGCACTTTCCAGGTTAAAGAAGTGCCATTTTCTCAGTGCATCTGAAAACATGAATGCATTTAGAAACAAATGGCTTTTTAAACGACACACAAGCGTACATCAGAACCCAGATGATAGCGACACAATCATCGGAGCGATTTCAAGGACTGTGGTGAACATGTGGCGCGCAGACATTATTATCAGAATCTGTCCATCAGTCATGTCTCATTTCGTCTTTTCTGTGCCTTTGAGATAAAAATGGCCTGCTTTCATAAGCTTCAAATAATGATAGCACGGTAGAAGAAGATGCTTTCACTGGTCAGTTCAAAGAAGAGTGTATAAACATATTATTCAAGAGTGTTTGTTTGTGCAGGAGTTTGCTGGAGAAGGTTTAAGGACATTAGCGTTGGCATACAAAGACTTAGACGAGAACGTGTTTGACGAATGGATGAAGAAGCTCTTGTTTGCCAGCACAGCAATGGACAACAGAGAAGAAAAACTCGGAGCTTTGTATGAAGAAATCGAACAGAACTTGATGGTAAATCCATTCAAGATGCAATTATTTTCGTCACTGACCATCTTGGAAGAAGCTGTATAGAACCAGTAAAACCACCTGATCATACACTGAAATGTGTTATTTTGATGACTATGGCCGCTAGGTTAAAAACTAAGAAAATAGCTAGGATTATTTAAAAAAAACAACAAAAAAACAACAACAAAAAAGATATAAATTCACACCTCATTCTGCCATTACAATTTTAGTGCAGCAGCACATTTCTATTTAAAAAATTGTCCAGTCCAATTTTTTATTATAATGTGCAAAATTTCCATAAGCTTTCACAAGAATGATTTATGGTTTGCATTCACCCCTAATACACTTTGTTGAGCCCTTTTAAAATACACCGAGTTGAAACTAAGTGTTTTACAGATAAAACACAAGAATTGTCATTTAAAACAAGATAAGAGACTTTAAAAATAACACTTAAATCACAGTTTGTGTACACGTTATTAAATAAAGCAGTGAACAAGGTGTACATTCGCTGAACTAGTCTCACACTTCCTGGTCAAGCAGCTGTCATTCACATTCTCACCATCCAATCAGAGAAGGGCCACCCCCACATCTAAATCCAAACGCAAAAAAAAAAAAAAGCGAACGAAAAACCTGAAGCGAAAAGTTTCAAACGAAAACGTGAAGCGAAAAAAATCAAACAAATGTAATTGCAAGCGAAAAATAAAAAAAACAATTGTTAGTTTCTTCCAAATTTACTTCCAGTGCTATTTTTTCTCTGTTAAGTGTTGCTGCATGTCTAATGTTTCTTTATTTCTGTTATTGAGCAAATAAAAGCCTATACTGTAGCACGTCTGCCTACGCATGATTTAAAGACGCTCACACACGCCGCTGCATAAAGACGACGTGTTTCCGTTTTTTTGCGATTGCTTCTGACCTGAAATACGAAAAATGGGCGCGTATATTTATGAGCATATTTGAAATTGACAATTATAAGCACACCCCAAGATTTTGAGCGTTGAAAATTGGGTGACATTTTCGAAAAAAGGGGTGCTATTATTCATGTAAATGTGGTATTATCCAGTGTCCAAACAGTTAGTTAAATTTTGCATTTTGAATTTGATGGTTTTTGAAAGCTTATCTTAGTCTCTTTTTTGTAAAAAATGTATTTTGTTTTCTTCCTAAGCTACTAGGAGCTACAGCCATAGAGGACAAACTGCAGGAAGGGGTTCCAGAAACGATATCTTGCCTGACTCTGGCCAACATTAAAATCTGGGTTCTCACTGGTGATAAATTAGGTATATCAGGTAGCTCTAAACTAAATGAAGTATTAATATTAATCCAGGCACTCTCTATGCGTCATGTGATGATTGCAGAGACGGCGATGAACATTGGCTACTCCTGTAACATGCTCAGAGACGACATGAGCGAGGTCTTCATCATCTCAGGTCACACCAAGCACGAGGTTCAACGGGAGCTGAGGTGATGATTCTCTCCACACCTTCAATTACACGCCATTCAAACTGGTAGTTCCTGATTTAGTGTTTAACTGGTAACAACACAGCAATTTAGATGAGGAAAAATCAAGCTTTAACTCGGATTATTTACATGGTCAGAGACTGTTCCAAAGCAACTGTACGAAACGGTCCAATCAGTACAGACATGTCAAGATGCTAAGGAGTCGTTTTTAGTGAAGGAATCTTGACGTGTAAATTGTCTGGAGCATGTGAAAGTGTGTGTTGTGCTGTGTTCTTGCTGTTCGGAATACAAATGAGCTGAGAGACTCCAAAAAAAAAAAAAAAAAACGATTGATTGTGGGGGTAAAGAATCATTATCTGTTTGCTTTGTGCTCAGGACCACTAAAGAAAGAATCATCGGGCCATGTAAAGATAAATTCAGCAACAGCCTTGACAAGGAGAAGATGGATTCATACTCAAGAGACTCGGTCTTTGAGGAGACTATTATCCCTGAGTACGCTTTAATCATCAACGGACACAGTCTGGTGAGCGATTCAGTTTGTCTTCCAGGTCGTTTATTGATTTATTCAACAGGATTTGTTTGAATGTATGTAAACGTCTATAGATTAACTCACTGGAAATTTGACACGTTTAATTATGATTTGATGAAATAAGTAAGGCGATTATGAACTAACTAATTTCCCCATCATGGCTACTGTTTCTCAGATTCATGGTGTTAAAACGATTAATGGATAAAGGACAGGAAACAAAATCGTGAGAGAAAAGCTATAGTGAGAACCAGCTTATTGGTTCCAGTCTATTCTAAACCTCATTTACATTTTAAAAGCACATTTTATTTTAATTATTTAATTATTGCACAGTTGATTGTGCTGACTTTCACATCTACTTCACCAATACTAGCACTGGACTTGTATTAGTTTGAATAAATTGCTGAGATTTGTACGTTATTTGTTGAACGTCTTTCTTAAACATGTAATGTATAATTGTTTTGTGACATTTTTCTAATACAGTAATACTGTAACTGTACAGAAATACAATAAAATTAAGATAAAGAATAAAAATACAGTAGATAGATAAAATATGAAATATGAATAAAAATACAAAGTTATCAAGATAAAAATACCATCAAATATCGTAAAAAAGTAAAAATACAAAAAGTTAAACATTTAAACATTTAAGAAATAAAAAAAAAAGGTGACTCAGTGATCGAGAAGGTGTCTAAAAAGTGACTCAGTGATCCAGAAAGTGTTAAAATGTCCAGTTTAAGGTGTCTAAAAGTGACTCAGTGATCTAGAAAGTGTTAAAATGTCCAGTTTAAGGTGTCTAAAAAGTGACTCAGTGATCCAGAGTGTTAAAATGTCCAGTTTAAGGTGTCTAAAAGTGACTCAGTGATCCAGAAAGTGTTTTGTTAAGGTGTCCAGTTAAACGTGTTTAGTAGCCAGATAAAAAGTGACCAGGTGTGAACAGTGCAGTGATGATTTATATTTTTTAAATGCAAAAACACTTTAGTTACTGATGATACATTGAGTATTGGCTGTGCTTGTACCATATTTATTAAAACCAAATTTCAAGTGTTTTTTTCCCTGTACCTATAGGCTCATGCCCTGGATTACGACCTGGAGCAGATCCTGGTGGACGTGGCATGCCTGTGCAAGACCGTTATTTGCTGCCGGGTCACTCCGCTTCAGAAAGCTCTAGTAGTGGAGCTCATAAAGACACACAAGAGAGCCGTCACTCTCGCCATCGGTGATGGAGCCAACGACGTCAGTATGATCAGGAGTAAGGCTGCACTTCACTTTACCTTGGATACTTTTTTGTTATTTATACACCTGTCATTTTAAAACTACTTTACAGTCATTAGCAGACGCTTTTATCCTAAGCAACTTACATTTCATTACTTTTTACAATTCAACAAATTCCTGCTTTCCCTGGGAATCAAACCCATGATCCAGTGTTTCAAAGACATTATTTCTCTGAATTAAGTTAGTACATTTAGGTCAGATTAAATTCTAAGTGAAATGGAAATAAACTGTATAAATAACCATGGAAAATGGGTTTAGAAATAATAAAAAAAAGACATTAGAAATAATTAAATGGATAAATTAAAACACAAACTTGACGAGAAGAGGGCAGTAGTGCGCTTACAAAAACTGCGATCTGGGCAGAATACCAGTACTGTCAGATATGGGCGGGCGGTAAACACGAAGACATTACTAATCGAACGCAGAAAGCGTTTTAATTAATAGATCACACACGCGATCGTGAGGCGCGAGCAGCTTTGATGTCTGTGTAGTGTCTTTAAGAACAGCTCTACTAAGAAAGAACCGTAAGGGCGTGTGTTTCTGCTTCATTTTTGCTTATAAGTCGTTTGTAAACGTTTGTCTCACCCGACGTTCGGATTCAGACTCACGATCCGTCACATTTTTTAGTTTAAAAAATCTGCCCGTGAAGTTTAAACTCTTTTTTTCATCATGTGTAATCTGTTAATTTAATCTAGTGGTGAAACTCGTTGAGCAGATGAATCCACAAACGAGTAGATGGATACGTTAATTTTTGTTTCTGGTTTGATGGATCTGCACGTAACATTGCACATTTAGTACATTTAATGGCAGTTAAATGTGGTCTAATCTATATGGTCTCCTGTGATTCTCAGCGGCTCACATTGGGGTGGGCATCAGTGGTCAAGAGGGCATGCAGGCAGTGTTGGCATCCGACTACTCCTTTGCCCAGTTCCGTTATCTGCAGCGCCTTTTACTTGTGCACGGCCGTTGGTCTTACCACCGCATGTGCAATTTCCTCTGCTACTTCATTTACAAAAACTTTGCATTCACGCTGGTTCACTTCTGGTATGGATTTCTCTGTGGATTTTCCGCCCAGGTAAGTGCACGCGTGCTTTTTGCACTTATACATACTGTAACGTTTGAACATGTTGTGTTTATTTACACAGACAGTTTATGATCAGTGGTTTATCACGCTTTTCAACATAGTCTACACCTCACTTCCTGTGCTGGCTATGGGCTTGTTTGATCAGGTAAGCCATAGACACTAAGTTAATCTGGACACATTCACAATTTTAGATAATTTAGTCTCAATTAAGAGGCTATACCAGTTTAGTAGTTTTCCAATTTAATGATTTTACCAAATTAACCTTTTACTGCTGGCTGCAGACGGTAAACTTTAAACATTTTTTTTTCGATTCAACGTAATATTTCTAATAAAAATATTTAAAAAATTAAAAATGTATTATAACTTACCACATATAGATTTACCACGCCACATTCAAGCAACCCACCAGACAACCCTTCTCTTAGAAATTTGAGCAAAAAAGTTACTGTTCTCCCCCCTAGACCACCAAAACTAGTTTTTTAGAAAAATCGGAAAAAATTAATTTTTCAAAATTTGGAGCGGCTCCCCTAGTGGTCACTGCTGTGGAAAAGCAATGGATCAGATAATTGCTGGTGATCAAATTATGTATTACAAGTGTATTTTTGAATTGATCAAGTTTTTTGAAAAATAATTTTAATTTAAGGCCCTGTAATCTGACAATAAACAAAGCGTATCAAATTTGATACAGAACGCAGTAAAAGGTTTAGCAGCTTTCCCAATTAAGTAGCTATCCCAATTAGTCATTTTTCCAAATTAAGCTGCTTTCCCAAATAACCAGTTCTCCCAATTAAACGTCCTTCCCAATTCCCAGCTTTCTTATATAAGTGCTGTTGGGTTTTTCTTCTCCTTAACGATGGACCTTATTCATCACAGAAAACAAGTTGCAGTTTGTTGAAAGTTCATATACCTTTTATTTTGGTTACAGGAGTAAATCGGTTAAGTTGGTGAAGCGGCGATGCTATGCGTGTAGCAAATCTGTCTTCCTTCTCTGTTCTGCTTCACTTACGTTTTCCTTCCTTCTGCCTCTCACTTACGTTTTCACACAGTAATATTCAGGTGGTTTCGCAACACATCAAAAGCACTCTGTTCTCTTTTAATTGGCTGTTTACGCCAGAGATGCCAAGTACGGTTATCTCGACCTGATGACTTCACCACTTTCGGCGTGAGACTCAGCACTCCCTTCCTTTCTCAGAGAGGTCCTGTTTTAAAGCTAGATATAACAACAAGCGTATGAGCACATTTACTTTAAGTTTATTTTATTCTTTATTTTCAAATGATGATCTATCAATATCTTTTATGTAGCAAAGCATAATATAGCAAAAGCAAAAACACTCTTAACATTCCCTCCTCTTATCATTTGAAAGTTCCGAAGAATAAACCTAAGTTTGTCAATACACGTAATTTCTCAATTGAGAAGTTTAAAACATGCATATCATCACATTCTTCAGAATTCATCCTCATCTAACTCATCCTCTCTTACACGGTACGGTCTTGCATAACAAAAGCATGATTAATCAATCTGTTCAACATAGCTTTGATACAGGGAATCACACACAAAACAATTAATCCAATCAGAATTAACACAAAAATAATTGGCCCAGGGTTGAATATGTAATGTCCAACAGTGGCTGTGAAATTGAAGCGTAGTCTGGCTTGGGTGCATCTTGAATAGCAGACTTCCTTTCATGAGTGACAGCTCTGCCTTGTGGGGTGAGTGAGTGTCCGAGGAAAACCACTTGTTGCTTTGCCAGTTGAAGTTTCTTCTTTGAGGCCTTTGAGGCACTGAGCCTCTGTGTCGATCATTTGTTGAACAACAGGGTCGGTTCCTTCAATGGCTTCTTGCTTTAATGGGTACTGGCGAATTCTGAGACGAGTCTCTGATTTTGGGGTGATGACAACAGGTGTGGCTGTGGTCATGAGGCCCACATCAGTGGGTCCAGTTGACCAAAACGAGCTGGGGATTGAAGCGAGGCGGGGGTCTTCATCTTGCAGTAGCAGTCACATGGGAATATCGGCATTAGCCAGGTGGTGGCGTCCAGACATCTGACTTTCAAACTTGAGTCTGCGTCGAGTTAATCCAGCTTCTGGATCATGTTCAACAACTGGATAATCGGGGTCAACGACAGGGAAAACAGCCGTTAACGAGCTAGCCTTTCCCAATTGACCAGACTTTAAACAATCGTCTAACGCAGTGAATGATAGAGTCTGATAGAGAATGAATGATAGAGAATTTTTGGCCGAAACCGAAAGGCAGGCCGAAAATCTGTAAATCATTTTTGCCCAAAACCCAAAGCTTATAACCGAAACCGAAGCTAAAAAATGTTGGACCAACCCATAAAATGTAACCACTTCTGCAAATTCAAAAGAACACGTGTCATTCTCTTTGTAATCCAACAGCCATGACTGCTGTGAGAAACCAAAGACGAAATTCTGTCAGTCTCTAGTGAAGGAATCTTAAAAATGACAGAGAGTAACATAAAAAGAGAAAAACAAGTCAGTCCGGAGAATGATTCGTTCATTTGTGTTAAAAATGCCCGTCGTTGTAAGAGATGGAAACTGTTGTTCTGATGAAACGTCGTTGATGTGGAGTCGTTTCTTATTCTCGGTTGTACATTGTCCCAATTAACTAGGAATTTTTTCCCAAATAAGTGAACAAAATGTGACTTAAAATTAAATAGAAATTTTGTCCAGTGCGATCCCTAGTGGCTATATGAAGAAACTCACTTACTTTCTTTCTTTAGTTTCTGGATTTGTCCCAATTAAGTGGCTGTCCCAGCCGGAATCGGAACTGCTCGTCTATTCTATTCTGATTTATTTAAAATTATCATTTATTCCAGACAGAATCTCTAACAAGGGACTTGTATGTGCAGGACGTGAATGAGCAGAACAGTTTACGCTACCCGAATCTGTACAGACCGGGGCAGCTTAACCAGCTTTTCAACAAGAGAACGTTCTTCATCTGTACGCTGCATGGAGTCTACACATCCTTCATCCTATTCTTCATCCCGTTTGGAGCCTTCCAGTCTACTGTGCATGTTGACAGTGTCCAGGTCTCGGATCAGCAGTCATTTGCTGTCACCATAGCAACCTCGCTGGTCATCGTGGTCAGTGTCCAGGTGAGGACTGATGTTCAGGTCATTCCAGGACAATACAAGAGGCATCTTGAGTGGAGAGCAGTGCAGAGCAATGCATGACGATCTTCTGTCACCACGACAACAGTAAATCCACCTTTACAGTGAGACAGGATTCATTCACTGGGATTCTGATTCAGTCACAACATCCACACCTTTATTGGACACGATAACTAAAAGTTCTGACAGTCCCTGTAAATAGTTCAATGACCAAATAATAGTTTTCTATCACAGAAAAGTATGTATTATGTAACGTCTAATTAGTGCAACAGAAGAATTTGTTTTACATTCAAATACAGTATTTATATATATATATATATATATATATATATATATATATATATATATATATATATATATTATATATATATATATATATATATAGTATACACACACACACACACCACACAATGCAAATTTCCCCGCTGTGGGACTAATAAAGGCTTTTTCAATTCAATTCAATTTAAAATATGTGTACAGTATATGATTTTTATTTGTTTTATTTATTTTATTTTTTATTATTTTTTACACGTATGTGAGTTGGATTCTTCACATTTGTAACTGGGAAATTCTTTTCTCTGCATTTAACCCATCTGAGCAAACTCGGAGCAGTGGGCTGCCAGCTAATAAAGTTTAAATTATTATTATTATTATTAATAAATTGTATTTAAAGGTTTTTCTTTTTTTTTTCCAGATCGGACTTGACACAAACTACTGGACAGCTGTCAACCACTTCTTCGTGTGGGGAAGTCTCACCATTTACTTTGCAATACTTTTTACAATGACAAGTGATGGCATTTTTATTTTATTTCCAAACCAGTTTACTTTTATTGGTAAGTTTGTACCATTTAATTTTATTGAAATAACCAATATTAGCATTGACTTTCCTTGAAACTAGATTCATTTGTGCAGAATTGCAAATAAGTTAATGGTGTCACAAAACCTAAAAACAAAAGTAAAGCTAAATAAAAAAAAGTTACTATTCAATAAGCAACCTGGAATGGGGTTGTGCTTTGTGAAATATTGGTGTTTTTATGATGTATGTGACATTTTATATCGTATTGGTAGTCACACTATTTATACGCAATACATAATACTGTACATATTATTACATAATAGTTTAACCATTCAAAGACCTAAAGTTTTCTATGAATTCTATATATATCTAAAAAATGATTTAAAAAAAAAAAAAAAAAAAGGAACTTCAAAACCTAAATTAGTTTAAAATGGATTAAACAATGCACTGTACTGTATGAATGACAACAGATATAAAACAATTCTAAACCGCAAATTAATTCAAATGTTTTTATTTCTCATCAATGGTTCCTCAAACATTCCTTAAATTCACTATAATGAAAAAAACAAACGTCAGCCCTTTAATGCACGTCGCATCCATTTTCGTTTCATCTAGAGTTGAGCAACTATTTAGGAATGGATGGTTTTCAAAAATTCCTGAAACGTTTTTGAATGCTACCAAGTGTTTTACAATGATGTAATGTGTGTAAAAAATGATTTGAATTGGGTTCCTCGTTCAAAAACCGTACATTAAGCTTCATCAATATTGTGTTTGGTGTTCAGGTACAGCACGCAACACCCTAAACCACAACATCGTGTGGTTGGTCATCCTGCTCACCACCATTGCGTGTATAATGCCCACCGTGGCTGTTCGCTTCATGAAGTCCGACCTCAGTCCCACACAGACCGACAAGGTAAGGTTTAATAGCGTTAACGGGATAGCTCAAGCCTTAGTGACGTGATGGAACGAGCCGCTGTGTCGTCCCACAGGTGCGTTTACTTCAACAGGCCACTAGGAGGCAGAGTCCTCAAGAGGAGTACTTCAAAAGACCTCATCGCACAAGTTCGAGGCGCTCGGCCTACGCTTTTTCCCACCAGCAGGGATTCGGAGAGCTCATCACCTCGGGGAAGAACATGAAGTTTGCCACCTCTTCCACTTCCACACATCCCTTCTCTTCACCTTCTAAAGGCCCAGCCGGCAGCAGCTGGATTGGAGGCTTGATGAAGAACAAAGCCACCATTGAACCCGCCAAAGTGGAGGAATCCACCGAGATGGCCATGTCTACAGAAAGTCTACAGACTCCAGCCTTTACTGTGGAGGACTTGGAAGCCAGATAAAAAAAAAAAAAAACATATGGAACTTTGAGCTGGAAAGACGATTTTTCTTCACAAAAACGGGGACTAAGTGCCTGTCCCGATTGTTATTACATGCAGAAAATGCTAATGTATTCTGACCGGGGGTCCGGGGGTCTCGACGTGCACCGCGAGCACAGATAACACTAATTACCTTCTGATTATTTCCACTCGTCTTCTGGTCCTGCCAGCCATTCCTTTGTTTTTAAAACAAACTTGAAAATTAACTTGGCTTTCACTTCCTGTCCTTTTTTCTGCCACACATTCCAAAGAGGCGGTTTTTATTTCAAAAACCACCTCACAACTACAAAATGTATGCAAATATACACAAATGATAAAATTAGCAGGTGGATATTTCAAACAACCACCTAAATATAAGCGTCAATTTGCTCAGTTCGTCTGCGAAAACACAAGCACATGGACATAGCAAGTGGGATAATAGCACCCCCTACTGGAGATATACTCTATTACATAAAAAATTTATTTTTAACGTTTCTACTTTTGACTTTTTATTCAAGTTAGAGTCACAAATTAGGTTTGTGAAAAGTATTTTTAGGTTTCTGCAAAGTCAGAACACCAAGAAAGTAAGGAGGTGCGTATGTTTGCATATGAATGTAATTTTTATTTTGTGCCTGAAAAATCATGGGGGGTGCTTATATTCTCGTAAACACTGCATTTCTAATTCCAATTAATTTGTGCACCTTAATTAGAAGGTTTTCTTGTTTTTACCTCTATATTCTTTTCCTCAATTGCTTAAAGAAAACCAAATAAATGAACGATTCATGTTTTTTATTTATTGATTAATACATGTATTGCTGCTAAATTAGGAGTTGTGGAGTGGCAAAATGCATACCCTTCATTCATTCATTCATTCGTCATAAATGAACACAATTTTCAGTGAGTTGGTTTTATAAAAGGCAGAACAGAAAATACTTCATGTTTCTGGTTTTTGGTCCATAATAAACATTTTAAACACTTAGATATAGAGCTTTGCATGCAGAAGAAACATCGCAAACAGTTTTATGACTCATTAGAGGATGCGTAGTTGTGCCTTCCATCATATGAAATTGAGTATATGAAAAACTACGACTCCATGTTTATCATAAAAAAGAACAAAAACATGGGCATTTGTTTACTTTGATGCGATGAGTTTTGTGCCTTTTTTCTTTTATTTTACTGTAAGTTATGTAAGCCATCTCTGAGTATATGAAAAACTACGACTCCATGTTTATCATAAAAAAGAACAAAAACATGGGTATTTGTTTACTTTGATGCGATGAGTTTTGTGCCTTTTTTCTTTTATTTTACTGTAAGTGATGTAAGCCATTTCTTCTGTTGAGTGGAATCTTACAAACAGGGCTGATTATTTTTAAAAAAATAAACATAGAACATATAGAAGAATGTAAAAATGTTTTGCCGACGACAACAACCATGCAGATTATTTGTTTTTATTTAAATGCATGGATTTTTATAAACGTCATTGACATTTTTATAATAAAAAAAGATTATAGAGTGTTACGCTTCTTACAAATCTCTGTATTAGCACTCAGAGCAAAGAAGCTTTCGAGCTGAAGTCACGACGTGTCTCTAGCAGTAAATGACATTGGGAAACACAGAGACAGTATATTAAACTTAAAACTTAAAAAACTTAAGGCATAGAAAATGTTTTAAGAGGTTTTCAATGATTAAAACATGTATGAAAATATTAATGTGTTGTGCTTGGATTATTGGATGGTGAGACGTAAAAGGGTCGAGCGGTTTAAAAAATTATTTGAAAATATGAAATCTACCCGCGGACATTCTAAATTTTGACTTCTCTTTCATCATATTTACCATTATCCGTATTGCTACGTACTTCTGAAGACGGTCATGCCTCTGTGAAGATGGCCGCCCCTCCTCCTGGCTTTGTCACGAATAAGCTCTGCTTTTCCAGGGAACGTCGTCGGGCGTCAGGTGCATAATAGCGTTCCCTCACTGTCTCAAGGAAGGAATCTATCCTTTCACTCGGTACCATGGAAACCGCGCAACCTCCCCATCCTGCTCCGGTTAACCTCGAGCCCACAGCGCCTGCCTGTCTGTGGAACACAAAAAGATAAATTCTCAAAATTTTCGTTCGTTTTTGTTTTTTTTTTTTTTACATCTGAGACGGTAAAGTGACTCTAAATCAGTATTATATTTTTGTCACGGCCTCCCAATAAGAAAGAAAACTTGTCAACCTGCCCCTCCCAAACATTCACATGATTTGTATGGGCTTTCTATATTAAATAAAACAAACAAATACATTGGAAATATTGTTAGAAAAATCTATAGATTTGTCATAAGTAAACATCGAGTCATCATTGATGCTGAAAATTTGGATCAGCTCTAAACAAAAATTTTGACTTCTTTTGATTCAGTAGTCACAAAATACACCAAAAAAAACACCAAAAAGGCTTTGTCAAACGTTCAGTTGCCATTCACTTTGTCTCTCTGTGCTTTTCTTCGGTGTTAAATTTTAATTTATTATTTATTTATATTTTTATAATAGAGAAAATAACCTCATAGCTCAGGGGTTCTAACATTTGACAAAAGGGCGGACCAGGCTCCAGAATAAAAAAAATACTTATTTTGGGTACTAATACTTTTTATTAGTATACTAATACTAATACTAAAATTTTAACATTATCAGAAACATTAACATTAACAAGAAAAATTAGAAAATGTTTGCTGAATGGCTGAATATCCGCGCGTCTCGTTTTTAGTTGTGCTTCTGATTATGTTATTACGGTACTCACCGTGCCAGCAATGTATAATGTGCCACTTCACACTTTTACTGGTTCATAATAAAGAATTTCAAATATATCCAGGACCATACTAAGTTTGCTTTTATACTTAGAGAAATTAGAAATTAGAATTAGAGAAAGTAACCGCTGGGTGGTGTGAAAAACCACCCACAAGTGCTGGGTAGAGTGGGAGAGAGATAAAAACGTATATGCGCAAACCTTTATGGTGTTAATATAAATGTTAAAAATATGCTAGTACAATTCTTTTACGTACATTTTGTGTATATGGTTCTGCTTTTTAAAATGTGTTTATAAAGAAAGTAAAAGAAACCTTCATAATGGATTGACATTGAAAAAAAATATATGTTTGTAAAAATATATTTACGATAAGTTAAATGTAAAATATGTAAAATATTTGAATGTTTATATGTAGCAGGGTATCTGCAGGTTTCTAAGAGTTAGATTTTTTAAGACTTTTTAAGACCTTTGTAATACCGTTCAAAATGAAATTTAAGACCTACTGTTGTGGGTGCGACAGAGCAGAACTGAGATATTGGAAACGTTTGCTCTAATTTTATATTTTATATACTTTATACTACATATATTATTTATATTTTATCTTACACAATGCACATTTTTTACATTTCTATTTAGTGTGTTTTTTTTTCCCTATATTGCACCAAACGGAGTAGTGTTCCTAATTTCGTTGTAACCTTGTGTCGCAATGACAATAAAGGTATTCTATTCTATTCTATTCTATTAGTCACAACCACATTTGCAGATATCTATCCCAAGTTGTAGATAATGGACAGCATTTACAGATACAACTATGTAGTTTGAAGATATCTTTAAATATAAATAGACTAAAGTTATGAATCAAATTAAAGAAATCTTAAAATTGTATTTGACTTATGAAATATGCATTAGATATCTTAAATGTAAGATATATTGAATTAAATGCATTTGGAGATATCTTCAACTCCGATATGACTAGTCATAAATATTTGGATATATCTTTAAATATTCTACTAATATTACAAATGTATTAACACTAGTAACAATATATTTGAAGAATAAAAAGAGTAGGCGTACATTTACGCTATTATAAGCACCAGCAAAGCTTCCACAGCTTACACGCTGGGGTATAATAAAGTGATTTGATATCACTATATGTAATTGTAGTTATCTCTAAAGTAATTTGAGATATCTTCCATTCAATTGTGACTAGGAGAAACTCATTTAGAGATATCTACAAATATTTTTCAATGAGAGTGCATCTAGTCAAAGTAGATTTGCTGTGACTCGTCAGAACTGTTTAATGACTAGTCGCCGCGAAGAAATAAATGTTAATTCCGATCTCTGTTTAGCCGATTATAATTTGAGCAGACGAGAACTAAGCGTAAGCGCGTGTCGATACGTGCGCGCTCAAATCGCGTTGCGCTCGCGAATCTTTTTGGCACTAAACTGATCCCGTACACGCGCTCAAATCGCGTTGTGCTCATTCGCGAATCTTTTTGGCACTAAATTGTTCTCGTACCCTAAAGCTCCAGCTAGCGGTTAATGCAGCTAGCGTAAGACTCCCCGCAAACACGGTTGGTTGAACTTGGTTCCGTCTGCAGTATTTTGTTCTACGTGACAAACGATAAGATTTCAAATGTATTTAAAACCAAGGAATAAAGTCCTCTTTACAAAGTCGGTTACATTTCATTTTTAAGACCTTTGAGATGTGAAATTAAGACTTTTTAAGGCCTTATTTTTACATTATTAAATTTAAGACTTTTTAAGACTTTTTAAGGAACCGCGGATACCCTGTGTAGGCCGGATTAAAACGTTGAACGGGCCACAGTTTGCCCATGCCTGTCTTAGCTCCTACACTGATGTTCAGTACTCTTACAACTACTCCCTACTGCCACCTAGTGTATTTACACTTTATTCTAGTGGCACAAGAGCACGTTTACGACCCACTGGCTTGGTTTCAACAGGGTCGCGTCCCGGAGGTTGACAAGCTACTCGCTTCCCTTATTTGTGTTCATAAGCATTGGGATGATATGTGCAAGCGGATTCTTCACTTTTACTCACAGACATATGTCAACCAGCTGGTCCAGCTCGGGGCAGCTGCACTCATACAAGTCCCTGCAGCTTGCGTGGCTCCGGTTCATTAAATCCCCCAGCTGATCCACGGCGCCCGCTGCTGGAGAGTCACACACAGACTTAAACTGCAGCACACGGGCGGCCTCGCCATACACATGCCTGGCCCGCTGGTACGGCTTGAAATGCGTTGCTGGAATAGGAAGGAGAAAGCAGTACGTTAATTAAGAATCGGGACTTGTTGGGCAGTTGTGATGACGGAATGTTCTTTAATTGTAACAGTTCTCTGCTTACGGAATCATGCCATGTCCAAACCCTTGTTTTGGACTTCTTGTAATACAGGGTTTTAGTCTCTCAAGTAGATTTGTGTTGAATAAAGTTATAATAAAATAAATATTATAAGAAATAAACATGGTATAATAAATGAAAAGACTGACAGCGCCAAAGTAACGTTTAGGAATTTGATTTCACTATTACATTAAGACACATGTGTTTGTTACTCTGTAATTGCACTCAAGCAAATATGTTGTTTGCAATATTGACAAAACATGTTCTAAATACCGTATTTACGAATATAAGCACCTGCATCATTTTTCAGGAACAAAATAAAAATTGCAAACAAAAAAAAAAGCCTAAAATATCTAGCTTAATAATACTTCTAAAACAATTTTTTCTTCTTTTTTCAAGTTTCCTTTGTTTTTTTTTTTACTTTATTTAGCCACTGCCAAGTATCGCTGAGTGGCTAATATTTCTTTGGTTCTGTTATTGAACCAATAAAAGCACATAAGCATGTCTGCCTCCAGAACCATCATTTAAAGAAAGAAAGGAGGACATAACGCAAAAGTGCACCGCTGCATAAAAACGACGTATTTCCATTTATTGAGTTTGCCCCTGACTTGAAATGTGGAAAAACGGGTGGTTATATATGAGCACCCACCCACGTTTTTGAGCATCTAAAATGGGAAAAAAGTAGCTGCTTTTATGTGCGTAAATACGGTATCGTTTTGCAAATGGCCCATTCATTTTTTTTTATTATTTTTAATTACATTAATTACTAATCATTTGTTGGTCATGGGGACCTGAAGCCATATCTCATTGTATTCACACTAATGGGCCCAGAATCCATCCAGGATTTAACAAGGTTTTGTTTTTAGTGTTTTGTGATGACATTGTTGTAGTGTAGTTGCAGGTGTTTTTTTCTAGACATTGAATGCCAGATATCTGTACATGACAACGCTGGTTCCACTGTTTGGTTTGATGGGGGACGTTAACTTACGCTTAAATGTAGACCTCTTATTGTGATGCGGCACTTTGTTACACGGGCTACAAAACAATTCACCCCCTCTCAAGTTAAATACATTTTTGACGTTTTTAAACCAGCGTCCGCGACTAGAAGGGTACTGGACGTTTCAGATGTGTTGCTGACTTTACTCTCACCATGCTGTGTGTTGGCACTGAGGATGTCTTCACGCAGCTGTTCCGAGCTGATGCCCAGGGTCTTGCAGATTTCCTCTTTGCTATACGGCTCGGGGTGAAGTACTTCTTCCAGCATTTCCAGCATCTCCTCCAGGCCCATCTGAAGCTCCTTTTGCAGATCCCCAAGTTTCATCAGCCGACTCCATTCCAGACCTCGAGCCTTGGCCAGCAACTGCAAACGTGAACAGATCAAGGATAAGATTTCATAATGATCACAGTGTTCAAACCCTGATGAAGAGTGGGGATGTGTTCTTCTCTAGTGGACTACAGTGAGTAGAAATACATAGACAGTACTGTAGTAGGCACAAGAATGACTCCAGAAATCAAATCGTCAGCACAAAATAAACAGATACTGAGAGAAGTCAAACTGTTTTCTCTCTAGATTTTGTTCTCTTTTTTTCTATGCAAAATTTCTAGAGTTCTATGGAATTATTTGTGTGTTTTGCATGTCAAAGTTATTTGCTTCAGCTCGGAAAGGTTTTTCTCATCAATCTCTTCACTTGGTAAGAATTATTCACTGAATCATTAATACTATTAATAAATAAAAATAAATAAATAATAAATTGAACCTTTATTAGTCCCTCATGGGGAAATTTTTTCTCTGCATTTAACCCATCCGATCAGACATGAACTCGGAGCAGTGGGCAGCCACGGTGCGGCGCCCGGGGGGCATGTGGGGGTTCAGTGTCTAGTTGTAGGGGGGATTCGAACCGGCAACCTTTTGGACACCAGTCCAAGTCCCCTACCACTGCACACTGAACTGGGGAGAAGTTGTACGTCAGTTCATGGCCAGAATCAAATTTGGAAACTGAAGCTCCATTTCAATAGTTTAATTTTAAAACCAGTAATATAGCTATCTGAAATCACTATAACTATATTAACCCTAAAACAAAAGGGGTTGTGGCGCCATCTTCTGTAAATAATTTGTATTTCTAAATCTTTTGTTTGCAAATATAAATTATACGTTTAGGTTTTAACCTTTGTGGCAATGCGGCATTCCACCACCCTCATGTTGAAGTGAGAAGAAGCTGCTTTGTTCATCTCCACGCAACAGTTAGCGATCACGAACACTGCTCCTTCAGGCAGCTTCACGTCTGTGGCCCGTAGTGGTTGGAACTCAATCAGCTTTGCCTGGAAAAGAATCCGAAAGACAGTTTAGACTGTGTCAAAACTCAGATGGATTCTTAAATTGCTTTACTTTTCCTTCTTCTGCTAAAAATGAAATGGACTGGTCCATTCCTCCACCTTCAGTGCCAATGTAGCGTTCACACTTTGCACACGTCTCTGCAAGAGTCACCTGAAATCCCAATGGAAGCGCATCAAAGGTTGGAACGTTAATGCTAATTACACAAGACGCACTTTAGACAGAGACTTCTGATTGGCTTCCATGGTGACTAAACCAGCACAGCACACCAAAGCGCTTGAACTAGAAAGTCCTGAGCTGGCTGGTATGGTTCCTTCCACCATACAACACATTCCTGCCAGAGATGACAAGTTTAAGTTTTCCTGTGAAGACAATGAGAAAGTTTAATATGTCAATGTGTTAACAAAACAAATACATAAATGACAAATTTACCTAAATAACAGACATAAATGCAGAGACGCTTCGCAGTGGCTAAATAACACTGGAAGAAATTAAAACAAACTAAATACAATAACAAATAGGGCACCGGCTGTCAGCGTGAAACCCCCCAAAAAAGCACATATATTGACATAGCAAGTGGAATCAAATCCCTACTGGAGATACACTACACTACATTTAGAAATAATTTCTACCGATACTATTTTAGATCTATTATTCAAGTAAAATTACAACAAAGAGAAATACAAGTCACACGTTAGGCTTGCTAAAAGAAGCAAAGTAAGTATTTTAAGATAAGTATTTAGTTAGAATATTTTTTGAAAAGCCAGAACACGAAAAAGTAAAGAGGTACTTATGTTCGCCTGTTAAGGGCATTTTTATTTTGTGCCTGAAAAATAGGGGGACGTTTATATTCTCGTAAACAATACGGTGCCATCTAAAAAAAATTTGAAAAATATACCTGGATTCCTCGCACCCCACACAAGAAGTAATAATACCACTGGGGATTCTCTTTATCAATCAAGATGTTTTCCACAGAAAGACTGAAATCCCTGCCACAAATGATAGTTTTGTGAGGTTTTTAAGATCAATAAGTGACAAACAGATCTGCTTATTCAGTAGTTGAGATAAACGTACACCCTCATCAGAAACACACATCATTTGAAAATAAATGGGTTGGATTAAATCTCACTTGTATTTTGGATCCCTGTTGGCCAGCTGGATGGTTTGGGATTCATTCACAGAAACTGCAGCAAGAATATCCTGCTCTATGGCCATTGGCAGGACGGCGTATCCACAATAATCAATATGCTCTCCTAAAAAATTTATATTGGTATTGAATGATAAAATTAAGTAGCAGAAAAGAAAAAAAATGTACAGTCGATACCACCTACCAATCAGATTGACCCTGCCTGGAGCGCGTGCGCAGAAGCGAGGTGTGTGACGGTATTTCTCATAAAAAGCTTCTTTTAAGTTCTGCAACCTGTTCGTATATATGTGGGTGGAAAATCTTAGTCAAAAAGCAATTTCGTACGTCACTTGTTCTGCTTTATCAGTAGAAGCTTACCTCTCGTTGTCTTTAAACGGCACTTTAAAACGTGTCGGAGCAGCAGCCATTGTGATGTTAGTTTTTCTTTTTAAATTGTGCTTTTTTAGTGAGTGTGTGATGCACTTATAAACGCGTTGCACAAAGTGGATGTGGCGGTATCAGGTGACGGTCACAGCCGGATTTCATATAGTTGCTGACAACACGGAAGAAAGACATGCGAGTTCCTTTATTCGTTCGGGTTTCGGGTGAATTCGGAAAAACTCGGAAATGCGCGCGCATCGTAAGGAACGTCACATTGCGTTTCGCGCAAAGCATTGTGGGTCGGAGCCTTTTCTCTCCGGTCAAAATGTCTGACATGGAAGATGATTTCATGTGCGATGATGAGGAGGATTATGACCTGGTAAGACAGGCTCAAATGTTCATTACAAACAGTGCATGTGTTTGTAAATGTGCAGGCTAAAGCGACTGTCTAAATTATATTTTTACAGTTTTCTGTTTCTTGGCAACTGATTTGTTTATAGCAGGCGGCTAGTTTGCTAATACTGTAGAGAGTTTAGGTCTTTATTATGACATTTTTTTCTCTATGTGTTGTTTCTATTTGATTAATTCTACATAACATATGCTACGTGTAATTATTCTTATTTTTTGTATAATTTATAAAAGTGCTGTGTGAATAATGTTAACTTACAGACTCGGATGAAGTTGACTAAATGACAACAAATTAATTGTTGGTATTAACACCGTGAGCTGTACAAAGCTAAACCGTGAGCAGCACACTAATAGTTCTGATGTAGTACAAGTTTATGCTTTTAATTTTGTTGTGTGTGCGTGCGTGAGAGAGAGAGAGAGAGAGAGAGAGAGAGTGAGAGAATATGACTGACTGACTGACTGACTGGCGTGTCACATGACAAGTTTAAGACCATTTGTGTACTTTGATTTCAGGAATATTCTGAGGACAGTAATTCTGAACCAAATGTGGATTTGGAAAACCAATACTATAATTCCAAAGCCCTGAAAGAAGATGATCCTAAAGCAGCGTTGAGCAGCTTTCAGAAGGTAAACACAAAATGTATTACACTGACCCCCACATGCCCCCCGGGTGCCACAGCTTAAGGCTGCCCACTGCTCCGGGTTTTGTTCATCTTTGTGACTTCTTCACTGGATGGTAAAAGCAGAGCACTGTTTAGATATGATCCCTAGTGGCCATATTGACAAACTCACTTGCTTTATTTATGGTGATAAATATTTTCTTTGTGTTTAATTTTGGCAGGTGTTGGAACTTGAGGGCGAGAAAGGAGAATGGGGCTTTAAGGCCTTGAAGCAGATGATAAAGATCAATTTCAAACTGGTAACAATATTTTTAATTCATCATAAATCATTTTGTAAATGATTTGTTTCAAATAATTTTAAAACATGAAGTGAAATGCAATTGGTATTTTTATTGTCGTATTTCCATTTAAATTTTTTGTGCCTTATTTTAAGTTATGGAGACTTCTTTTTGTGTTCATAGACAAACTTTCCAGAAATGATGAACCGGTACAAACAACTGTTGACGTATATCAGGAGTGCTGTCACCAGAAATTACTCAGAGAAGTCCATTAATTCTATTTTAGATTATATATCAACTTCAAAACAGGTAATAAAGCAAAGAGAACAGAACTTTTGGCCTAGTTCATTTTGTGGCTAAAAATGTTACATTTGGTTTCATATTTTGTTTCCAGATGGATTTATTACAAGAATTTTACGAGACAACATTGGAAGCATTAAAAGATGCAAAAAATGACAGACTTTGGTTTAAAACAAACACCAAGGTTTGTGCTATGCACAACAAAAATGTATTTGTAAATTTTACTATTGCATTGCATGTGTGTATATGTATATCTTCTATGTTTTTGTCCAGTTAGGAAAGTTGTACCTTGAAAGAGAAGAGTTTGGGAAGCTTCAGAAAATCCTCAGGCAGCTCCACCAGTCATGCCAGGTGAAGTAAAGAGAAGAATCGGCGCTATTAACTGTCACATGTTATTTGTTTGTGGGTTATAACGATTCTTTTCATCCAATATCAGACGGATGATGGAGAGGATGATCTCAAGAAAGGCACTCAGTTGTTAGAGATTTATGCTTTGGAAATCCAAATGTATACAGCACAGAAAAACAACAAGAAGCTAAAGGCACTCTATGAGCAGTCATTACACATTAAGTCGGCCATCCCTCATCCCCTCATCATGGGTGTCATCAGAGGTATTGTTTTTCATTTATATTCAAATACAGTATTCATTCATATACGTATATACTCGTGTGTGTGTGTGTGTGTGTGTGTGTGTGTGTGTGTGTGTGTGTGTGTGTGTGTGTGTAACTATTTGCGGTTGTATTTATGAGCTGTTTTTCTGTGTCCTCAGAATGTGGTGGCAAAATGCACTTGAGGGAAGGAGAGTTTGAGAAGGCTCATACAGACTTTTTCGAAGCTTTCAAGAACTATGACGAATCTGGAAGTCCCAGAAGAACTACATGTCTAAAGTACCTGGTTTTGGCCAACATGCTGATGAAGTCCGGGATAAACCCCTTTGATTCACAAGAGGTGTGGTATGAGGAATATCTGCAGGCCTACATGGTTTTATTGGTTTATTAAAGGAAAATAGAAACACGTCCTTGTTAGAAAAGGCATGTTGTAATGCAGTTCTGCAATATTAATCCAGTCTTGTGTCAATCCTCCGACTAGGCAAAGCCCTACAAGAATGACCCAGAAATCCTAGCAATGACAAACCTGGTAAGGTAAGTGTACAGGGTTCTTTTTAATATTTCATGTTCGTTTTGTTCCAGTATAGAAAAGGTTGTGCTATTAATAACCATAATGTGATAATGTGTTCCCAGTGCCTACCAGAACAATGACATCACAGAATTTGAAAAAATCCTGAAGACAAATCACAGCAACATAATGGACGACCCTTTCATCCGTGAACACATTGAAGGTAAGTGGTGTGTGTGTGTGTGTGTGTGTGTGTGTGTGTGTGTGTGTGTGTGTGTGTGTGTGTCTGTCTCTCTCTCTCTCTCTCTCGCTCTCTCTGTGTGTCTCTGTTTGTCCGAATTGTGTGTGAACTTGAACTTCTATATTTGTCTGTTTTCCAGAATTATTACGAAACATAAGAACACAAGTGCTCATTAAATTGATCAAGCCTTATACTAGGATACACATACCTTTCATTTCAAAGGTAAGTGTTATATACGTTATAATATGACCTGAATATTCTTTTGACTATTTAATCATCTTACTAAATCCCTGTTACCGTTTCCGATGTCTGTAGGAGTTGAACATTGATGTTTCAGATGTTGAAAGCTTGCTTGTGCAGTGTATTTTAGACAAGTAAGTATAAAAAAAGTACTTCGTTCTGTGTGTGGGTATTTTTTATTTTTATTTTATTTTAGTGACTCCTTTGATTTTATATGTTACTAAGTGTTTCTCATGTGGCATGTTTCAGCACAATTAATGGTAGAATCGATCAAGTGAATCAGCTGCTGGAACTGGATCACCAGAAGAGAGGTGGAGCGCGATACACGGCTTTGGACAAATGGACAAATCAGCTGAACTCTCTAAATCAGGCCATTGTCAGCAAACTGGCTTGAGTCGATGCAGATGTTGACGGAAATACAGATGTTTGACAGACCTGTCTGTGGCATAAACATGTTGGAGTTGGGAATTTCGTGAAAGAGGGATCTTAATTTGGCTCGATTGTATTTTTACAGCTTTAGTCACTTGCGTTACTTTCAAATGTCTCTAAAAATGTCTGCTGTGTGGAAATCGAACACGTAAACTGAACATGTCTGCATCGTCTGTTTGAAGAGAATTAACTAACAGCACGTTTTTGCATTCAGCACACATTTGAAAGGCATATGGTTGAGTTTGAGGACATTTTTTTATCATTTTTTTTGTCAGACTCGGTATGTTTTACTCTATTTGCTAAAAATTCAGTCGGCGAGTTTTACGGCGAGTCGTTGCACCACGGCACATGAGTATTAAACGTACAGGAACTGCTTGAATTTCTCCCACAGTACATTACAGATCTGTTCAAACAGTCATTCTGTCTGAACTCGTGTATCACTTTTGAACAGGACAAATAAAGAATGCTTTTGCCTCAGAAGTTTAGATTTTGTACAATTCTTCTATGCAGTTGAAACTCTTGTACAGAACTGTTGGATCATGTCACATATTAACTTAAACACTGGTACATACTACCCAGAACAGCGTTACAAGATTGAATAAAAATACTAAATTAAAAAGCTATGAAAGGAAAAGAGCAGACCATTTCGATTTAAAATTATTGATGGCCCAATAATTAACATCCGTTTGTGATTCAGATTTTTCTTTCGAAGAGACGGTATTTGCTCCTATAGGGTGTTTGTGGTGGTTTTATGTGTTTTACCCGCTGTATGAAGTAGCCCCTTGCTCAAGAACTAGGGAGTGGAACCAGAATATCCCAGGAGGTGGAGTTTGGATCAATGTTGTGTTTATTTTTGTCATTTATACATGTCCTTTATATTTCGTTATAATATCTAACACACAAAGTCTCATGTAATGAGCCCTAAAGAATTGTCTTCCATTATATTCTGTGACTTTGGATTGTGTTGTTTTTGGCTTTAGTATTTAAAATGTATTTAAACACTAAACACATTTTTTTTATTTCCCTAAAACAGTTATTAATCAATATATTAAATGAAAAAAGTTGAGTTATAATAATAATAATAAAACAATGATTTAATACTTAATCTTAATTGTAATGCAGCATTTTATAATATCTGTAGTAGTACATTCATAGTGAGCCCTAACAGTATTCTATAATATTTACTGTATTGTAATGCTTGCACTGACCTTTTTTTTTTTTTTAGACAAATTAAGAACTATAGTGTGTTGGTGGGATTTACAACTGCGTGTCATTGAGCAAGACACCGGGCTTAATTAGCGAAAATTAAAATAAAATAAATAAATTAAACAAAAGGCAACGATGGCAAAAGAACTGGCCACAGAGGTTATAGCTTGCTGTGAGACGAAAGCGCTACAGCGCCACCGTGCGGCCTCAATGCTAAGACATGTTTTAATTTTTGCAAGAGTTGTGTGCTTTGCTTTACAATTAATACAACAAAAGTAGATCGGTTTATTTTAATTTAAATATGATATTGATATTGACTAAAGCGTCTGACAACGCTCAAGGGAACGCCATTATAGCATCAACCCAGAGTATTCTATTTTGCTTGGAAATAATAAAAATTATTTTTATTTAGTACAAGAAATCTAAAAGCGCAATTTAACCTGAATAATTGCGTATAAAAACATTTTGACTTTAATTTGTGGAACCCCTTCGAGCCTCGATGACGACATTTGACGACGACCAATAGGATGTCGGACATTTTGCCGCCGTTAGTGCGCCATGTTTCAAACGGGAAGTGGGTTTTTGAAAGACGTTTTAAAGCTGAACTTGTAGGAACAAACTACACATACTGAACTGTGCTGTAAGTAGTGTCTATTGGGCCAAACGGGTAAATAGCAGTATAAATACTTAATATATTACGCATATGTTTCTGCGCTTGTGTTAGTTTTGTAGCCTAGCGACGCTGAACTGTAAACAAATAAAGGAAAACGGATACAGTACTGCGTATTTGAATTGTTTTAGTTCCGGATTCTGGTTCATCTATTTTACATCTCTCAGGTAATCAAGATGTCTCTCGATTTTGGAGGCATTGCTTTACAGATCCCGGAGGACGAAGAGGAGTATGAGCAGGACCACTACGAAAGACAAGAGGAGGTATTTATTTAACAATATCAACGTTTACGGTTGCGTTTATAAGTCCCACAGCGGCTTGTTGCATCACACAAGAGTGTAATTAAGTGTTCTTAAACACAAGGGTCGGAAACATGCTAGTTGTTCCTCACATTGTGATGCTCGTCATTCTCGGAAAATGT
This sequence comes from Paedocypris micromegethes, assembly GCA_028031935.1. NCBI lineage: Eukaryota > Metazoa > Chordata > Actinopteri > Cypriniformes > Paedocypris > Paedocypris micromegethes. Next base: position 26,774,495 of record CM051501.1, on the reverse strand, counting down.
TTAGGATTAATTACATTACAATATAGGTTTGTTTTGCTATTGAAATACTTCTAGCCTACGCAAATGCTTTACTTTGTTTATGATCATATCATTAGCATTACCTTACAATTACATTAGCATTATCATTACATTAGCATTAAACAGGAGGCAGAGATGAAGATGTTGAGGTGTGACGAGGTTGGACAGAATAAGGAACGAGCACATCAGAGGAACAGTTCACGTTACCTGTGTTAGCAACAAAGTCAGAGAGGCCAGACTGAGATGGTTTGGACATGTGCAGAGGAGGAATTATGAATATATAGAAGGTAGAAGGATGTTTGAGATGGAGCTGCCAGGGAAGAGGTCAAGAGGACGACCTCTTGACCTCTTGAAGAGGTCAAGTAGGAGATGTATGGATGTTGTAAGAGAGGACATGAGGTTGGCTGGGGTCAGTGGAAGATAGAATGGATAGAATGAGGTGGAAAGGGATGATTCGCTGTGGCGACCCCTGATTGAATTGAATTGAATTGAAAAATCCTTTATAAGGGAAAAGCCGGAAGAGTAGTAGTAGTTGTAGTACATTAGCATTACCTTCAGTAAAAGAAAAGACGTTTTCTCAATAGTAATACTGTACTAACACATTAGTATTGATAATACTTTAATTTTCATCCTGGACTCCTGTAACTTGGTTATGTTGATCAATTCACCCTAGTCACATCTGCACTTTAATTGTTTGTCTATTTGCTTTGTTCATTTTGTACAGCGTCCTTGAGTGTCCTGAAAGGGGCTTCAAATAAAATGTATTATTATTATTAATATAGTGTCCAATTTAAGATGAGTTTTAAGTTGTTTTTTTTTTTAAGATAAACGAATAGAACAAGCCAGTTTAGATTATATACATACTTCTGAAGAGATCCGATTTTTTTAACAACCAATAACAATTGAAGTATCATCTAATATAAGCATTTAAAAGCAAAGTTATAATAAAGTGCATATTACTTCATGAAATGGTGATGACAGTTTAAAAAAAAACAATAAGTAAAACGTGTGCAAGGCTAAATAAAAAAGATAAAATAAATATATTGTGCAAAAAACAGTAAAAAAAACAACAAACAGTATAAAGTGCAAACTGGGTGAATTAAGATCCTGTATATCTATAAATATATACAGCAGTTTAAACAAATCTAGATATTCTCTTTTCAACTAATTTTGTAATCTATTTTTTTCCACATGTTGGATATCACATGTACTATATTTTAGATGCACACTATCTGGACATGACAATACATCGGAATTTTACATTTCAAACTTGCAAAAATGTTTTGCTTTTCCCACAACAGCAACACTGCAGATAAATTGCTCATAAACCAAAGAAATGTGAGAGATATTTGTATTTCAGCTACAGAACTGCTCTTTACATTTCTAGATATTCTTCCTTCTCACACTCATACTGGAAACCTGTTTACAGTCTTTTGGCAGAAACTTTAATCCAAAACCACTTTCAAAATGAGGGTCATTGGAAGGAATTTGTCATAAAAGAAAACAGTAAATGCATTTTGCTTAATATTAGTATTACCCCTTACTATTATTATTTGTGTTATAAATTTGTGTTATTATTCCTCTTTAAATCAGTTGTAAAAATGCAAATGATCTTGCAAACTCCACATGACCGGTCAGAACAGCATTTACTACTGTAAACCTGATTTTAAGATTAAGATTTACACTATTATTTGGTTAAAACTCTGACATTTTCACCTGTTTGCGACCCGTGTGGAGCGTTTCTTGTAGAGTTGTGTGTCTTGTGTTATAAACAGATAATTCGTGAACACTTATTTTTCTCAAGTTAATGAATTTCTGCGCTCAATTGTTCGGTTAGATGGAGAAATGTCTTAAAGCCTACATTAAAGATGTTATATATGTATGTTCATGTGACATCTTTATTCTCTCTCTAATGAAATGTTAGAATGAGATATAATTTGATTAGATCACTTTAATTTCCGGATGTATCTGTACTCTTGGCAGTTAAATGACAAATTAGAAATGTTCTTATTCATCCCCTTGGGGAAATTCTCTCTTGACCCAAACACTCACAACCTTTGATCAGGAGAAAAAATGTGATTACAATTGAAAAATAAAATATAATGAACATCAAGTAGTTGCCCATGTTACAAATCTGTGCAATGTAAATACAGTATATAAACTGTTTTACAGAAACAATAGTATATACAGTAATAGTATATAGTAAAATATACTATATAACAAGAGTTCAACAGTGATGATATTCATATAATATTGATAGTATTTTCTTCAACATTGTTTTACACTTTGCTGTTTAGAATTTATAAAAAGTTCTAACCAATTCTAGAATTGATCAAATGTGCACATGTAAAATGCTATTCCCCATCAGAAGTCAGCCACTAAGATTATAACAGTTGTGTTTGTGTTTAAAATGGTATGTGCTGTCCAATCAGCGGCAAGTATGTTCCGACTCACTCTACAAGTATTTGGTGTATGAATGAAAATCCGCTGCCATTGGTGGAAGTGAAATGCAGCCCGGTGTGTTTTCACACGGTGTGTCAGTTGTTTCTGATCTGAGAACAAATAATGCAGTTTAGCTTCAAACGCTTTTACATTTTGATGAAGACGGTAAATGATTCGAAGAACCTAGTTAATGACTTCATTTTATTTGACATTATTGTTTCCTGTGAGAGGAGGAATGTTTCTGCTCCAGTTCACGTGTGTTCAGACCCTCACAATGGGCAGATCTCTGCTCGGACGGATGAGGATGGCTTAGTTAGTCTTTGTCTGTTTTTCTTTTCTTGAGTTCTGATCCATGATACTGCACAGTAGCGCGTCAGTATGTTTTTTAGCCCGACTCTCAGCCGTCACTGTCGTAAGAGCATAAATGCATGAAAGTTCTGTTTCTGAGGGAACGTTTCAGGATGTGCGGGTCATCCAACAAGAGTTATGGAGGGTGAGTTTATTACAGTCGCTTCTTTGATTCGTTTAGATGTTAAAGATTAACGTTGCTTACATTTAAAGGACTGAATGTGTGTGTGTGTGTGTGTGTGTGTGTGTGTGTGTGTGTGTGTGTGTGTGTGTGTGTTCATTTCTGTAACAGGGCGGTTTTGTTTTTGTAAATAGTTGCCATGGGTTTGTTGGCCTGAAGGAAATCTGTAGCTTCCTCGTGGTTTAGCTCAGACTGACCTTTAACTTCTACGTCGTGAAGCTGAAAAACATTTGAAGTTCTGAATGACATCAAGACGAATTGATTTCCCACTGGGAATATTTTTTATTCTAGTAGTCTTTTATGCACTCTTCTAATATTTTGGCACTAAAGAGTGTGTGTGTGTGTGTGTGTGTGTGTGTGTGTTGTGTGTGTGTGTGTGTGTTTGTGTGTGTGCATATATGAAATATGGAAGAGCCCCCTGTGTGTATATATTTAATATTATAATTACAGATCTTTATTTATATATATATATATATTTTTTTTTTTTTTATTATTATATATTACATACAAGCAGTTGAAAGGTCTATAAGGAAATACAAACTATAAGTAATACGGTATCTGTATAAATACATGATGATCAGAGACTGTCCTAGCCCAGGGGACAAAGCTGAACCAGGCGGTGATGGACTCATAAGAATTTTTTAATTCCTCATTTGTGGGGCAGATGAAGGTTTCATTCATCTATCTACGTATGTATCTATAAGTGTTTGTGGTGGTGTTTTTTTTTTTATAGCTCCAGAAGCTCCTGGCTAATATGGATGATGATGACGATGATGATGATGTGCTGGACGACAGTGTTAACTCCATCGTACCCGAACCTGATCTGTCCATATGTAGTCAAACAGACGACAACAGGTGCCATTTCTATCCCTTTTGAGGAAAAAGCAGTTCTCAGATGTTAAATTCCATGTTACTTTACATATGTGCTTGCATTTCAGACACCAGAACGCTTGGACTGCATCTCAGTATGATGATTCAACACATCCTCAACAAGTGAGTACTTTTGCAATTATTAATATTTGTCTGTCTATCTATATGCATATTATGTATGAATCCATTTTTACACAGTTGACATGATTCAATTGTTGATTTCGTTTAAGGATTGAGATTAAGGCTCTTACGATGGAGAGTTACACTTTTCAGTGTGACCTAATCATTTTTAAAAAGATGTGGATGCTTTTTTTTAAAGGCCAATATACATTTTAGCTTTTTTGTTTTGTATTTTTTGCCAAAGGTAATCCATAACAATGGTGCTGGGAATTCAGACGATCACTATAGAGCCACTTACCATCCCCATCAACCTGCCAACGAGCCTCAGATGTTTCGACCGCAAGTCAACGGTCAGAATGGCCCTTTTGACCAGCTCCAGAGGGAATTCCTGGACTCGGCACAGGGTAAATCTGAATGCACTTTGATTTCTCGAAAAGCTGCTTGTCATGCCTGTCTACGTGTATCTGCAGGTACGATTGAGGGTCAGAAGCTGGCTCAGCTACAGGTTTTACATAAAGCCCAGTCCAGGCAGAAAGAGGAGCTGGAGAAGAAGTTGGAGGACAGCATGAGGAGGACGAGATATCTGGAACATCAGTTCCAAATGATCAAAGGTCGACTAACCACATCTTTTCAGGGTTCCTACGGGTGCTTGAATTTCTTAAATGCTCGAATTGTGTTTTCTGTGCAGTTAAAAGTGCTTGAATTGCTTAAGAATTGAACTGTGCTTATTTCACAACAAACAGCTATCTGACTGAATATTCGCATTTTAGACCAAGTTGGGGAGCCTAAAATGAGCCTTGCTTGATCCTTTGTGCTTGACCATATGTCTTTGTCATAGTGATATTCATAGCCATTTTCTTAACACCAACTACTAATGAATAAAAAGCAACAATCACGTGTGAATATGTAAGAGGATTGTTGCTTTTCATTGATTAGTAGTTGGTGTTAAAAATACGGCTATGAATATCACTATGACAAAGACAAAAAAATATATATATTTTGCTACAACTGTACGGTGCCCGAAAAGCTTGAACTAGGACCATGAAAGTGCTTGAATTTGATCTTTCGAAAACTGTAGGATCTTCTGATTTGTTTTGTTCCATTCTCTCCGTTTTCCTTCTCTTCATTAGTGATAAGTTTTGTCACCGATGTGTTTTCTTTCACTCCAGATGAGAAAGATGGCCTGGTGCTGTCCCTGAAGGAGTCAAACGCCATTATAGAAGAGGCAAAAGCAACAGAAGACTTGCTGCAGGAGAGAGTCCGGGCTTTAGAGAAGCAGATTCAATCTCTTTCAGACAGCGAGCAGGAGGTAGCATCTCACAAAGCCCTCTAGAAGCCATGAGCAGTAAACTGCAGGTACTTGTGTTTGCAGGCTAAGGAACAGCAGCGCTTGGCCCAAGCAGAGATGGAGAGCATGCAGCAGCAGATGAGGGAGCTGTGCAGCTCGGAGACCCTGGCACGAGCACGCAAACAGCACGACAGGGACACCGCCATCATCAAGGAGCAATATAAAGACCGCTTCCTCACCCTCCAGCAGCAGCTCGACCTTCAGGCTCACAGTCTGGCTGAGCAGGTCAGAAACGGCACAGCAGAGGGCAGCACAGAGCTGCGTTATCACACACTTTTTATTTTCGGCTTTTTTTTAGACGGAAGCAGCACGGAACCTGCAGGAACAGGTCAGACAGCTGGAGCGGCAGCGAGAGGAGGATCAGGTGGACCGGGCCTCCATCATCAATAGCCTCACACAGCGTCTGGAGGAGAGCCAGCAGCAGTGTGCCAAGCTGCTCTACAGCGGTACGGGACACATCGGGCTTGATTTTTGCCTTGCAGGTTACACGGCTGATGGAAACAAGAGGGCTTGTCTCAGTGATGGTTATAGCTTAAAAAACAATTGTGGATTTTTTGGATGATTCTTTGCTTGAGACATTTGCAGTCTAGATTCAAATTGCAGTACAGTTTACTGTATTTACTCGCTTATTAGTCTGGCCAGTAACTTCATGTGGGAAGAATTATAACATAAACATTAATAAGTTATGGGATTAAGGCATTAAGGGAACATTATAAGTTGGAAGAAAGTAAAGCAGGCCATTTTAATTCAGTAGATTATTCACTTCAAATCATTGTTAATTTAAATATCGTGTACATGTCTCTTCGTGTAAATGTCTATTTTAGCGAGATAGGGTGAAATATCTGCACACCGTTCGGAGTAAAATATAGACCTCGCTTATAAGTCTTATAAGTCTCCCAGTTTTAGCCCCAAATCTCAAGGAAAAATCCTATTCTTATAAGATAGTAAAATATGGTAGTTGTTTTTAATAATAATCAGCATATTCTCAGATTATCGGTTTGTACACAGGGCTTTGTCAAAACCTCACAGCTTTGTGTATGATGATGTAAAAAGCCATTACGTCATCCGTATTCTGGATCACTGTTCAGTCTCGACAGCAGAAGAGCTATGCATTTGGTATAAAATATTTCTTAGGCTTTTTGCTATCAAAGCAGCTTGAAAAGACGTAAAGAAAAGTCATACAGAGCTGGAGTCCTTAAAAACAAATCAGTTTGCATCAACTGTGGACATCAGTTTTATGAGCTTTGAAGACTCAAGCAAAGCATCATTTTCGGATGGATTCCTCAAACTGGAAATGAAAAACCATATATGATAGATTCACTATAAAATAGGCCATTAATTAATTAATATGACTGTGTATTGAATTGCAGTTCCTTTGTGCCCGGACATGACCAGTCTGTTATTTATTTATGAGATATAAACTCTTCAATAGAACATTCTCAGATCTTTGTACATAGATGTTCAATTAAAAGGCAATAGAACATCAAAAGACCCATTGCATTTTTTTTCCAAGATAAACCTAATGTATGAATTATTTGAATTGGAAACGTATGCGATAGTCACATTTGAAATCATGTAGAACATTTCTTATGGGGTGAAAATTAAAATTGTTTATTGACCCACAAAAAGCCTTTTTTTCAAGTGAAAATATTAACTACAGACCGTCGTAAGCAAAACCAGATAAATGATGTGTATACTGTAGATTTCATAGGTACTGTGTGAATTTACATGAAACGACACTGGACTTTGACTATGACTGTAGCTTTAAAAGAGGTTGATGAAGGAAAGTAAAATCAACTGAATTTAAGTGATTTGTTTCCTTTTATATGAGCTTTTGGAGTTTTAGGATTTGAATTTATTACGTGTTTATGTTGAAGTTCCTTCTTTGGTTCTCAGGCTCCGTTCAAGAGGTGACCCAGCTGAAGATGGAGCTTCAACAGACCCAGAAGGCGCGAACGATGAGTGAAGAGCTCAACAAGGCCCTGCAGGTTGAGGATTCCTCTTTGCTTCCATTCCCTTTCACAGAAAAGATTGTTGTAGGTGAACACAGAATGTTGTGGTTCTGATAGATGGAGGTTAAAGAGTTGAAAGAGCAGATCAATCTGTACGAGTCTACTGTCAAGTATGGAGCCCTTGCGTCTGAGTCCAACGGAGATCTCTCTGAGTCATACATGAACCTCGGGATCAGCAAATCTAAGTGGAGAATTGCACACAGCAGGTAGTGTGAATTTGTTTTTTGTCAAAATGTAATTGTCACGGAACATAATGGTTGCAGAAAATGATTTGACACACCAATACATTTTGATGATATGAGTCATTCTTTCGCAATTTTCATCATTCTTTATAGCACTTCCCACAAAGCTGAATCTGCCGAAGCGGTTCGAGAACTGCAAAGAGAATTGCAGATCTGTCTGAATCATTTGAAGTCCAAGGACCAGAAGCTCTCCAAGCTGGAGGAAGACCTGCGCATCTCCCAATCCAGAGCAGAAGAACTCCAGATGATTCTGAAGCAGAGAGAGGAGCTTGCGAGAGACTCCGAGGTGAAATCCTCAACAGAGACTGATTTCCTGTCTGGATGATGTTTGGTCTCATCACTGCTGTGTTTGCTGCAGATGGTGGAGAAAAACCTGCCTGCTGCTCCTCAAAAAGATCTTGTCAGGCTACTAGAGGAACAGCGGGTCCTGCAGGAGAGAGTGGAGGTATCAGCAGATCTTTCCTAGCCACCAGGTTTCCAATGATTAACAATCTATGGCCTTGTTGTGCATTTCAGTCTTTAGAAAAGAATAATCAGGGGCTAAAACTGAGCGAGGAGAAAGTGAAGACTGCCAACTTGGAGCTCTGCACAAATATGAGGCAGATGATTCACGACATAGACCAAGAGAAACTGAAAGCTGCTAAGCAGTACGTAATTGTTCTTTTAATTATTAAAATGTGTAATATATCAATGTATCATAAATGCACATCACATCACATTTAACACTAATATATAATATAATATAATATAAGTATCTAATATGAAATCTGGAAACATGTAAGTCATCATTAGAAAGCAGCACACAAATCGTCAGCCAAGTTCAAGTTGCTCGGGAAATTATTAATAATAAATAAAAGTCGTTTGACACGTCTGACATTTTCTTGTAGCTAAAGTTGTGTTCTTCTGCAGGAATGAAAGAATCCAGTCCGAACACATTGCTCAAATCAATCAACTCTCCTCTCAACATCAGCACCAGATTGAACGGCTCGAGTACGTTCTTCTCTGAAATTCAGCTTACTCTATGGACATGCTGTCCTGTCCATTATGTTGCATGAAATCTGCACATTTTGTGATTCTTTTTATGTACAGATCTTTCCACAGGACCCATTTAGCTGAGCTGAGTCAGGAAATGGCCACGGTGCAGGAGAGCTATATTTCTGTTTGTGGAGAAAAGGACAAGCTTGAAGAAGAAATGCAGACCAAGCTTGCAGAAGAGAGAAAAATTAAGGAAGATGAGGTATGTAATACAAGCAAGCATTGTGCAATACTAGAATGCGAATACCGTATTTACGTGCATATGATGCTTATATATAAATATGTGTGTAAATATAAGCGCATATTTTTCTACAAGCACAATAGAAAATTATGTTCTCTTTAAGTCGCCTCATGGAACTGGATTACGCTCATATATGGATATAGCAAGTGCAAGATTTTTAGGTTTCTGGAAAGTCACAACACCAAGAAAGTAAAAAGATGCTTAATTTTTTTTTATTTTGTGAAAATTTAAGGTGGTGCTTTTATTTCTCGTAAATACCGCATGAGGTTTCAGGCCATTACAAGAATCCTAAAAGGTTAAAATATTTAAATCATATTTTGTTGATGTCTGACTACTGTATATGCAAAGTAATGGTAAGTGTGTCTATAGTAGCGAATTACTCATATCAATCTAAATTCCTGGCAAAACATAAAAACATTTATCTCAATGTTTGGTTTTTTAAAAAGATACTAAAATGATCATTTATTTAGATTCGCCCTATTCTTCAGAATTAAGTTAAATCTATTATCACCTGTAGCTTTTGAAATAATACAAAATGTCTTTGTTTATTTATGCGTTCAAAATCCAAGTAAAAAGACATAATAAAAAGACAAATGTTCATGATTTTTTTAGCTGAAGAGACACGAGGAGAGTGTCTGTGCTCTTCGTTCTGATCTCCAGCTTCAGCATCAGGAGGAAGTGGCTCGGCTCAAAGCCCGGTGGGAGACGGACACACAAGCTGAGATTGAGCTACGGGTCAAAGAGCAGCTGGAAACGGCCAGGCAGAGCTGGCACCTCCAACAGGAAGTGGTTAGTTGACGTGAACGGCAACAGCAGCACACTAGTTTTGCTCCATTTCCAGGTTTTTCCTCCATATATTTAATCTGTTTCATCATTTTTCTTTGACATTAGTTGGAGAAGTCCTGGACTCGGAGGTTACAAGAAGCTGAGGAGAAGCTGAGGAGGCCGTCGGACTGTGAGGAGGAGGCATGCCAGACCAGTTTCTCTGAAGCTAGGCCGCATTTCATTTCACTAGAGGAGATGACCAAACGGCTCCGTGCCCAGAGGGAAACCATAGAACTTGAAGCCGTGAAGGGCCGGGCCAGAGCTGTGGAGGAAGCTGTAAAACAGGCCGAGAGAGCTCTGCAGAAGAAGAACAGTGACATATCACTCCAGGTGAGGAAATATCCTGCGTCATGTCCTGAAATGTGCTTTTTTTTTTTACGTATGCATCACGCAACTCTTATGTCCCATGAACAGTTGGAGCAGTGTGATGGTAGAAACAAGGAGCTCCAAGAAAAGCTGCTTGATCTGGCCAGTCAACTTGAGCGCTCATGCCAGGATAGAAGTGCCTGCGTCAAGGCAGAACTGGCAACGGCACGAGAAGAATGGATCAGGGAGAAACAGGAGGAGATTTCCTGCCTGACGTCTCAACTCCAGAAAGAGCAAACGCTGAAGCTACAAGTCATATCCGAGCAAAATGATCAGTGTTTGAAATGGCGAGAGAAGGAGGAAGCCTTCAAAAAGAACGAACTGGAGTTGAAGTGTCAACATGAAATCAGGTACATCATTACATCGATGCGTTTTCTAACTATCCATCTTCTTCCATGGCCAGAAGCATGAGCCGAGATGCCAAATTTAAATGAAAAAAGCCATCAGATTAGCGCCAAAAATATAAAGTATTTTTTTTTTTCCCCATAAAGTGCTCTTTATGGAACCTGGCAATAAAGTTCTTTATGACTTCTTTCACGTGGGGGCATCCCTTACTCTGATTGGCTGTTGAGAATCTGAATGACAGTGTGGGACGAGTTCAGCGAGCCGTGTCATTTACTGTTTTTTGTTAATATTAGTATACAATAAACTGTGATTAAAGTATTATTTGTGCACAATTTTGCTAAATCATTGTGGTGGCTGACTTCAGAATAATATTTTTGTCTCACACATCAAAATATTATGTAACTGTATCTGTGAAGAGAATGTCCGTCTTATAAATAAAATGCAGCCAATCAGAGTAAGGGAAAACTAGTGCCAAATCCCCATGTGAAACTAGCGCCAAAAGTCCAAACACAAAAATCTGTAACACGCAAAAAATGAAGTTTTGAACGAATATGTGAAGTGGTTACCTTAGTTTCCTAGACGTTTAAATTGGATCTTTTTCCCACTAATTTGATTCCGTAGTCACCTTCCCTGGGAGTTGTTCTGGAGCAATGGGGGAAAAAACTATCCTCCGTGTGGAACCCCACGCTCTCTGTGACGAAGCACCACGTTTTAGCTGGACCAAAACATGTTCTCACTTGCTTTTGTACAGGAAATTACACAGAAAAGCCAAGCCCAACGTCCAACTGTTCTCTACACTAAATCTGCTTCAAGCTCAATTAACTTATGTGGAATATTCAATTCTAGATCACATTTATGACAGGATTTAGTAATGAGAAACTTATGGCCAAATTCTCAACCTGACTTTATTCTCCTGGTTATTGTTTCAGGCTGCAAAAGGAGAGGGAGCAAGTGCAGGAAGAGCTGCTTACTGACCTGAAAGAGGTTCTGCATGATGCGTCAGAAAGGATCGAGAGCCAGAACCATCGACCCGGAACCATGAAATCCAGAGTATGGGAGATCTGCAAAGATACTCTGAGTAAAGCCTTCAGCCAAGTGAAGAAGACGTCGGAGAAGGTCTGTTTGTGCGGTTGTTGTTGTTATAAAGCACGGCTATACCTAGTTTCCTTTCACTACACAGATAAGTGATGAGCTGGTGGAAACCCAGGAGCACCGTGAAGCTGAGAAGGGTAGGTCCGAGAACTCTCTCACACACACACACACACACACACACACACACACACACTCTCTCTCTTATATTCCGAGTCTGAATGTCTCACACAGGAAAGATGCAGCACTTGCAATGCCGCAGTCTGAGATGTGCAGAGTCTTTGGCAATGCTTCAGAAAAAGTACCACGAACTTCAAAAACATCTAGAGAAGGCCTGCCATCAGCTCCGAAAGACTGTAAAAGATCACAAAAGCTCCTTACAAAAAACCAAAGGTGTGTAGTATTATATCTGGACAAGCACAACATTACATTTTACACCTAAAAAATTTCATGTCTTACAAATAGAAAGTGTTAGATCACTTTTAAGTGTGAAAAGTCACGATAATAGAAACTTTGGTCCTTTTGAATAAGTTTGTGACTGTGAGTGCTTCAAAATCTAATTGAATATATTCTTTGCACCTAGATGAACACGCAGATGCTCTACAGAAAGAGAAAGAGAGTCGTCTCAAGGTTGTTGAGGAACTGAAACAACTTTCCAGGTTTGGAAAACTCAAATTTGCATGATGAAGTTCATGTTCCAGTGTTTTTATTGTTTTTCACTAATTAATTGACGATTTAATTGTTACAGTAACTCGGTCAGCAAAGACCATCTAAAAGCTGGTCTTGAGGAATTGAGGGACCAATACATGCAAGCGATGAAGAAAATCAGAGGTAAGATCGGATTCAGTTAGAGATTCATCCGTTCTTTCATTGTGAAACGAAAGAAGCAGGTCTTCAGATTCTACCCATATTTACCGAGTAGAAGCACTGTTTTCCCCAATTTTAGGAGCTCAAAAGCTTGAGGCGTGCTTATATGCACATATATCAAATGTGCACGTAAATATATGCGCCCGTTTTTCCACATTTCAAAACAATACAAAAACAAAGCAAAATGCAAAAACAATAACATTGTGAACTCTGGAGGGAACTAGTCCATGCAGCGTGAAAACCGGAATGCACCCATATATGGACATAGCAAGTGGAATCATAGCACCCCTACTGGAGATGCACTTTACTACATTTAGAAATGATATTCAGTAAAAGAGTCACAAGTTAGGTTTGTTAAGAGAATAATTGTTATGAAGAGTATTTGGCCAGAATACTAAGTTTCTGGAAAGTCAGAACACCAAAAAATTAATGAGATGCTTATGTTCGCCTATTAAAGGAATTTTGACGGAGTTGTGATGCTTCAATGTGGTTGCAGCGGACGTGGTCCAGTACCTGAAGGAGAGTAGGCAGCGGGCGGCCGAAGAGATCCGACGGGAGGTCCAGCGAGAAAAGCATGAGACGACCAAAAAGATGCGCATGTTCTACCTCACCTGTCTGCAAGAAATGCTGGAGGATGGAGGCCAGACTGCCGGGTATAAACCACTGCAGCAGACCTGATGTTTGCAGAATGTTTGATTTCATAATCTATTGTCTTTTCAGAGCGGAGAAACACATCATCAATGCGGCTAGTAAACTGGCTGCTATGGCTAAAGGCCTCGAGACTCCGATGTCTAAACCGCTCGCAAGAACCCACAAGCCTCGGGGTAACACTTCATCTTTTTAGAAAATCTTATCTCTTTTTAATTTGTAGAGTCGAAGACATTGATGTGTTTTCTGTGTGTGTTTGTTCGATTGCATCTATTGTAGCAGAAGTTGAAACCATTGGTTCTTCGAACGCACTGGGTGCTGCCTCAATGGATGGAAGAACCCATCAGGTCTTCTCACTACTGGAGAATAATGAACACAACTTAGAACTGGAGACCCTGAAGCTTGGATTGGGAGGACAGATGCTGAAAACATCACAAAAGTGCATTATTAATGGCTCGGAAGACAAGACTCCAAACGCCACGCTGAGAAAGCAGAGCAGGGAGTTCAGTGACGGCTTTAAGTTGGGGAGATCAGAGGTGTCTCCAGTCAAGCACTTCCTGATTGAAGATGCTCCAGTTCGGGATGAAGTACTGTGTGATTGGAGTCTATCCAGTAATGGCACTTCTCTCAAAAACCCCTACAAGACGACGTCCTATCCTGAGCCAAGACAGCCAGTCTCAGCGAATGACTTTTCTCCGTATGGTTTCAACTTCGGAAACCCGACGGATGATTTTAATCTTTCATCATACAAGTCGATTGTTCCAGCGCCTTCTCACGGCGAAACAACTGCGTCAATCGAGCGAAGGAAAAATAAAGTGAGAGAGGCTATCCCTGGATCTGGTGAAAAACGTGTCAAACTGCATCCAAAAAATTTGTTTTCGGACTTGAAGCGTAATCAGCAGGACAGTGGCTTCAACAGCCCATTTTTGCTCCTTCAGAAGTGACTTGTTGCTTCCGAGAAACTCAACTTCCATTCTTGTGTTTTTATCAGTTCTATGTGAATAAATTACTAATGTGTTAAAATAAAGCGTGTTCTGAGAAGGAAGTATTCTGTTCCTTCTTTCTATGTATTTGGTTGTGGTGTTCATCTCGTCTGCAGTGATGGAGATGTCGTCGCTCTGACTGCTGTGGATGAGATCTTCTAGCAGCCGGTGAATAATGGCTCTTCTGGCTTCCTGGAGCATCTGGTGAGCTTCTCTCTGGACCGCTGTAGGACGGGATGGTGTCCACTGGACCATTTGATGCATGATGTCACTCAATTGCCGGAAGAGAGACCGTTTATCCGGAACCACCATCACAAAGACATGTGATGTTAGAAGTTAGTGAGTTTTGTTCATGTTTTATTTTCCTCGCCCTCCGTCAGAGTTCTGTTTGCTAGCCACTGTCTTATATGCTGCTTGCTTGGCTATAATCAAAATTCTAACAGCAACATGTGCAACAATAATTAATGTCTGTGTTTAATTGTTTACATTTCTGTGACCCACTTTTTTTTGGGGTCATGGGGAGTTGAAACCAATCCCCCAAAGTCTAAGACCGATCGATCGATCAATCAATCACAAGGTGGGACACACACATCTATGAGCGATTTTCCAGACTGCAAGTGTTCCGAAATGCATGTTTTTGTACAGTGGGAGGAAACCGGAGACCCTGAGAAAACGCACACAAACACTGGGAGAACATGCAAACTCTGCACACTGGAAAAATTTGAACTGGTCCTTCTGGCTAAAGCGATATTGCTACACACCACGCGACCACCTATTTTATTTTATTTATTTTTTTTGTATTAAAAAACAGTGCATTTGTATTTGTAGGTTGCCTTTCACAGTTAAAACGGTCTCAAAGCGCATGTGTGAAAATGTAAAAAAGATGTATGTAAAAATGATGTATTTTATTAATTTGTTTGTTAGTGTTAAGATAATGGCTATGACTATGAGCAGTGAGCATGCACATATGACAGTGGCCACGCTAAAAAAAAGATGAACCCAAAATTCCTAGGAGATTCTGACCCCTGACCTCATATCCATCTGGTGGCACCGCCTCTCCTCCAGGCTGTACTCTGTGCTCAGGAGAGGAGTGAAACAGAAAAATCAAAGCGTTAGGATAACATGGAGTGCCATAATTAAACATTTCGAGAGTCTTGTGAGGTGCAGGTGTGATTCAGTTCCGAGCAACTAGACTAGGCAGCCTTACTATGCGATTTATATTGATTTATTCAATATGTTGTTGTTATTATTACAGGTCAATATATGCTTTGTTTAAGAGACGTGTCTTCAGTCTAATCTAACCGTAAATTGGCTAACAGGCAGAGCATTCCAGACTAACACTGGACATTTTAGTTGTCGTGACCTTTTTCCTCGGGGTTTTATTTTGCCTCTGGTCAGCTCTTTTATGCGGGAGTGTGTCAGTAAGACTGGCTAATCTATAACGATAAACGTTGTAGTTTTGGATCATTGCAGAACAGAGCAGAACAACATATATCTCAAGAGAGAGAGATGTCGCGACACCTCAGGACAGGAGTGCCAGACAAAGCGCACGCGCACATACCTGGAGTCTGTCACATGGGTCACAAGGAAGCCCCGCCCACACAGGTTATAAAGGACTGTTTTACACTCCAAGTTAGTTTAAAGACACAAAACACTCTTGGTTTAACATGTACTGGCTTGTTTTCGGCACTGTTTTACTTCTAATATTGTTGAAGTGGCGTCACCCGTATTTTCTCGCAGACGCGCGTCATGCCTGTCAGGTTCTATATATTGGACGCCGTCTATCAAAATACTTCACTTCCAAACCGTTTTACAGTTTAGTGGAGCGCTTCTCTGATTCGGTGGCGAAGCATCCGCACAAAACGTTCATTCGCTTCCAGGATGAGAGCTACTCGTACGCGGAGTCGGATAAACGGAGTAATAAAATAGCGCGGAGTTTGCTGGAGCTCACGGACCTCCAGGAGGGAGACACGGTGGCGGTCCTGCTGGGGAACGAGCCCGTGTTCCTGTGGCTGTGGCTGGCTTTAGCCAAGATCGGCTGCCCGGCTGCTCTGCTCAATATTAACGTCCGGTCCAAGTCTCTTCTTCACGCGTTCAGCTGCTGCAAGGCCAGGGTGTTGATAGCGGGAGCAGGTACTGCGATTGAGTTGTACTTTTATACAGTATATAAATTGTAAATTTATGCTAAAAAAGAAAATTTAGTAAAAAAACAAAAAAATTCACATCGCAGTTTAAACGAAGCATGAACCCGTCCAGTAATATCCATGTCCAAACTTTCTGCAAGGGGCTCAAATGTGATGAAGTGATTACTTTTACAATTACTGTTACTTTTAATTTTAATTGTGACATGAACCAAACGCTCAGGCAGACGTGAACACATTTACAGACTGAATTCTACCTTTCTTCCAAATCTGAAGTCCAACACACTGAATAACAAAAGAATGTGTTAAAAATTTACATTTCCACGAGTTGGATATTTCCCAACATGTCGAACCGCTAAGTAATGTAAAGTTTGTCATTAAAGATTGATTAGAGTTCAATTACAAAGTTCTTGTAAACGACCATTTTTGATTTACACTTTGCAAACTGTACATTTCGCAACGTTTTCCTCTATTGGCAAACCTCCGCGTACTTGGAACCCCATCAAATAGTCATTTCAAACACAGCCCTTTTGTATTTTGCCCTTAAATGCTCAGAACTTGAACTTATTTTGGCGCCGCTTAATCGAAGCGCTTCTTTTTCAAATATGACGTCCCGCCCCTAACGCGCAAACTAATCGAAATTTTTGCCGTTAAATTGTGCTGCGTCTGTGCCGTTGTTAAAAACATCGTTTATACTGCTACTGTTTTTAAGGTAAAGTATCCGTTTTTAAAATATGGTTAATCATTTTTTTGGGCGTCACGCCTCTGCCGCCCCGCCCACCAAACGCTCAATCATTTGTGATACCTTGTGCTGCGTTTGAGCCGTAAGAATTCACGCTTATGTACCACAAACATACTACAAAAACTGTATGTCTCTTAACTTTTATGTTTTATGTTATACGTTATATGTTTCTATAACTTTGTCTCTTCAACTTTAATCATAACTACAAAAAAAATGTGTTATGATTAAAGTTATGAATTAAACTTTATTTGAAGTAAATCAGTCATCATCTTAGTTTTAACTCTTGTTTGAGTAAAAACCAAAACTGTAAATATGCGTACATTGCATGTGTTTTCATAAAACCGTGTCCTCTGCTCATGCAGAAATGCAAGACGCTTTGGATGAAGTTCTGCCGACCCTGAAAGAGCAAGAAATGTCAATTTTTTTACTCAAGGACCACGTGTCCTCAGAAGACATGACAAGCCTTAATGACAAGATCAGACTAGCCTCAGATGAGCCCATTCCTGCGAGCCGAAGAGTCAACGTCACCTCCAGCAGTCCGGCGGTCTACATCTACACCTCAGGAACCACAGGTGACCCAAGCTTCACATTTATCAGTTAAAAGCCAGAGAAAAGGATTCACACTTTTTGAGAGACACACTTTTGTCACTCAAAATTGCACTATTGCATTTGCATTTGCGCATTATATTATATTCTTGTCACAATTACACCATTGGTTTTTGCACAGATGTATTTTTGCACAACCTATTTATTGTTATTGAAGTTATACTTCTTTCTACTCCCTTTCAAACATGTATTGAGGAAATTAACATTATGAACATACTATTATTAATATTATTATTATTATTTTGTGGCTTTATGTTACTTGTCATGTACATGTTTGAATAAATAAATAAATAATTGTTGTTGTTTTTGCTATTTGCATTTTTGCCTTCACTGTTGTCATTTAAATTGCCTTCATTCGTTTCTGTTAAAAACCTCTTTCTTTCTCTGTGTTTTGCTGCTGTAGAACAAAAAAATGTACCTAAGTGGGATTAATACAGTCCATTTTATCTTACCTTATCTTATGTTATCTTATCTTATGAGTGATAATCTTCCACAGGTCTTCAGAAAGCTGCTCGGATTAACCACCGGAGACTGTGGGGCATCTCCTGCATTCCATCCGTTTGTGGCGTGAAGTCTGATGATGTGATCTACGTCAACCTTCCGTTGTATCACAGCGCCGCCTTTGGCATCGGTTTTGCAGGGGCCATTGAAAGAGGTGTGACTATTCTAATGAATCATATTTATATTCACTATTGATAAAGTGATTGAAATGTGATGGCATAATATTGAAGATTCTACTGAAGTCACTGGTGCTCCACTGATCGGTTTGACTTTGTGCTTTAGGAGCCACCATAGTGTTGAAGAGCAGGTTCTCCTCTTCTCAGTTCTGGAACGACTGCAGGACATATAACGTAACGGTCATACAGTATATTGGGGAAACCATGCGCTACCTCTGTAACACGCCAAAGGTATTCACAAGATAAATTGTTGCTCTTTTTAGTTCATGATAAGAATGTTGCACGATATTGATAAGAATCATGTTGTTTTTCTTTGCTATAAATTGGTGGCTTAATAAATAAAGTAGCTTAAACGGAGTAGCTAATAAAAGTAGCAAACATTTTAAATATTTCAGATTACAAAATTTTTTTCTAAGTAAGCCTCAAAAACATTTTACATTTTTTTTTGTATATATAAATAAAAAAAATACCAATAATAATAATAATAATAATACTGCTGATAAATAACAATAATAATAATAATGATGATGATGATGATGATGATGATGATTATTATTATTATTATTATTATTATATAGTTTCACGCTTAAGCTTTTTTGTTGATCATCATCTTTATCAACATAATTATTATAATTATTTTTCTTCTTGCGTCTATTTTTGTTTAAATTGGTTGGAAGGGGGTATTAGATGAAAATAAACTGTGTATTTATCTCTTATATGAATATTTAATACTGGATAATAGTCATATATTCCTGAAGTAATATTTTAATTTACGTATTGCAGAAATCTAATATTGTTGTACTCATGAATAATTAATGTGCCTTCAATGAGTAATTCATGATAAATGAATGTATTTCATTCATATGAATGTTTTATGTTTATTACTCAGCTGGTTAAGTGATAGTAAGCACACACACTTTCCTAGTTACTATTCTGTTCTATGACTAAATTGTGTATTTTCATACACGTGTTTGCAATGCTTTATTTTCGTCCTCCAAAAAGCACTGCAGTGACAGAGTGCACAATGTACGCATCGCCATCGGGAACGGGACCAGGGCTGAAATCTGGAAGATGTTCATCAGCCGATTTGGCAACATTGACGTCAAAGAGTTGTATGGCTCAACAGAAGGAAACACGAGCTTTCTGAACTACACAGGCAAAATTGGGGCCGTTGGGCGAGTCAACATTTTTAATAAGGTGAGCATCTCTGGAAGAGATTTCACTCTAACAGATTTTCCAATAATGTAATTCTTTACAAATATTTATAGATTTTAATCACATTCATATTCTATCACATTTGTCTAAAACTGTTCAAAGATTTGTAATTATATTAGTACTAACGTTTATTGCAGCATTAGCACAGTATTTGCTTTTATGTATTTGGACCGGATCAAAACATTTGGTATTCGTAGCTCGTTAAACATCCAGAACATTTATATTTTTGTCACAAATGCACCTCTTCATATTCCTGTTTTTTCTTTAGAACTACTGTTTTAATTTTAGGTTTGTTTTTTTTAAATCTATTGTAATATAAGCAAATTGTAAAACAATTTAAAGATGGTAAAAAAAAAATAGAAAAAAAAAAATCTTGTAGACAAGTTGGTAAAAACACACACAAAAATTTATGGAATGTTTCAGAGATTTTACCCACAAGCCCTGATCGAGTTTGATCCCGAGCAAGAGGAACCCAGGAGGAACGAAGCTGGGTTTTGCATCAAAGCTGCTAAAGGCAAGTCTGACCGTTTCGCATTATTTGTATTTTTTATATTTTTTCTTCAATTTTTTTTCTTTTGCCATCAAATGTGATTATAAAACAACGACAATGGTCCAGCAAAGCTTAGTGAATCAAAGCTTTTCATTTTTTCAAAACTTGTCATTGCACTGTATAAAAATGAGAATAGTGAAAATTGGAAAAAAATGAAAAAAGCAGCAGCTTGACAAAAGGAGCGTGTGTAACTGCTTTTCCTGCAGGAGCGACGGGTTTACTGGTGTCCAGAATCACCCAGAAGAACCCGTTCAGTGGATACGCACACAACCTGAAGCAGACGGAGAAGAAGAAGCTGTACGACGTGTTCGAGAAGGGAGACGTTTACTTCAACTCTGGAGATCTGTTCCGGATCGACCGACAGAACTTCGTGTACTTCCAGGACCGCGTGGGCGACACCTTCAGGTTCATATCACATGATCAGTGCGCCATCATGAGAACAATGTCAAATGATGTGGAAATCATTCATTTACTGTATCCAGGTGGAAAGGAGAGAACGTATCCACGAACGAAGTGGCTGATGTTTTGACGGTAGCGACGAGCATCAAGGAAGCAAACGTTTATGGTGTTACAGTTCCAGGTTTAGTGCAACTTTTCTCTTCAGAACTTGTGTGGAAAATCTAGAATCATCCGTCAGTTACATTTACTTGCTGTACTGTATCTTTAAAACTTCACTACTCTCTCTCTCTCTCTCTCTCTCTCTTTATCTTTCTCTACTTCTTTCACACTCTTATCTATTTTGTTATCTATTTGTCTGTCTGTCTGTCTATCACACACACACTCACACTATTCTCTCTCCTCTCTTTTGCTTTCTCTCTATTATTCTTTCCATCCATCAAATTCCATCTTCTCTCTCTCTCTCTTTCTCTCTCTCTCTCTCTCTCTCTCTCTCTCTCTCTCTCTCACACACACACACACTCTCTTTCGCTTTCTCTTAGTTATTTTTTCCATCCATTCAATCTTTCGTTCTCTCTATCTCTCCAACACTTTTTCTTTATTTCTTGTACTGTTTTTCACCATCTCATCTGTCCTCTCCTTTACTTTCACTCTCCATTATTCTATCTACTCCTCTCTCTTTTTCTCTTAAAAATCCTTCTCTCTCTGTTCATATTTCACACACACTTGATCTCTTTTGCACTCTCTATCTCTACTCTCTTATGCTTTCTCTGTCAATTACTCGCTCTCTCTGTGGCTATCCTTATCTCTATCACTCTCTTTTTTTATTTTTTTTTAATTCTCACACTCTCATCTCTTCTATCTATCTATCTATCTATCTATCTGTCTGTCTGTCTGTCTGTCTGTCTGTCTGTCTGTCGGTCCGTCCGTCCGTCCGTCCGTCCGTCCGTCCATCCATCCATCCCCTCTATCTCTTTCTCTCTCAGGTTATGAGGGCAGGACAGGAATGGCGGCAGTCACGTTAAAGGAGGACCAGCGTTTCGATGCAGGCGAGATGCTTGATCATGTGACCGCTCACCTTCCCTCGTACGCCAGGCCGCGCTTCATCAGGATCACGGTAACATTACTCAGCAACACATTCTTTTCTCGCAGGATTTTTGACACCTTCTAAACCCTTCTGCTTCTGAGCACAGGACAGTTTGGCCGTCACCATCACCTACAAGCATCTTAAATACCGGCTGGTGGAGGAGGGATTTGACCCCGCCATCGTCCAGGAGCCTCTGTTTGTTTTAGACGAGACGCTGAAGAGCTACAGACCACTGACACCGGAGATCCACGCCAGGGTTTTGGATGGAAGCTTCAGATTATAATGAGATCTTTCACTGTACTTTTTGTTCTGAGCAAAACCACTGGTACCGCTTTCCATGGAAATTCTTGGGTGAAATGTGATTTCGTGTCGCTCAGTATTTCGCCGTTCTGAGTCTCACGTAACACAAGAGAGAAAGCTGAGTGCTTCATTGTTTGGCCTAGTAACTCTCTTCCTTGTGTTCAGCTGGGAACAGACTGTTTCTCCAGCACTTTCTGCTGGATGATGATTGGTCCCTGCAGAGACCCGCCTCCTCACTGTCTCAAAGGTTGAACTGGAGGATGCGGGTTGCCAAGTTTAGGGATCTTAGCAGAATTTACTAAAAACTCGTTGTTTTTTTTTCATTTGTTCATTTGTTTCATTTTTTTAAAATTGATTGACGGTCGTAAATATTTCACAAAAACGAAAATGACACACGTAGAATGATGTTTACGTGCAAGTTATGCAAATGATAATAAAATTGATAATTTCTAAAAGAAAAAAATATTTTAGAAATCTTTTTCAATGTGCTGAGAAACATGTTTTTATAAGTGACATTTGGAAAAAAAGTACATTTGTCAATTTTGAGATCTTTTTAAATCTACATTTAATCCGTCAGTTGTGTCTGGCCACATGCGATTCAAACTTGCAAACCTGATTTCTACTAATTACAGCATCTAATTGTAACTGTAATAATACCGGTACATCAATAGCATTTTGTTAAAGTTAATAATACTAATACGTTAATTTATTAAGACATAATGCAACTATATCGCAAAAATAACATTTCATAAATGTTTCGATACCTCAAGTAATCTTTTAATAATTCTTTATATCAGAGAAAACAATATGTGCTAATGATAAAACTTTTACGTTATGTAGAAAGTAGATCTTGGAATACAAAAATGTTTACTACGACTCAGAAAAGTTCACAGCTCCACACAATTTTGCCGTGTGACAGTTCATCACAGTTTATCGCGGTTCGATGCGTTCACGCCGAAACGAGCTTAAAATTTCAACCTAGATGCATTTATTGGATTGACAAATATGGAATGTCAATAAAGCCGTTTAACAACCTCCGTTATCAAAGGAGGCCTTTGGCAATCTGGAGACAAAGGTCGACAACCACCGGGTTAATCGATAACGATCTGGCAACCCACGGAGGGTCTTGAGTCGGGGGTGGAACAGAATGATATAATCCGTCTCACTCAGCCCCAGCTGGGCTGAACTTGCGAGTAATGTGGCCTGTGATTTTCAAGACTTTGGCAGTGGTGTCAGGCTATGGCTTGTAGTTAATCTCAAACCCGAGTGTAAAGATGTTCGCGTGGTTTACTCTGCTCGCGGGCTTGGCGCTTCTCCTCCCCGCGCTGCTCACAACCTTCTGCCCGTTTTTCTTCCAGGACTGCTCGTATATTTTCAAAGCTCTCGGATTCGGCATCAGACTGACTAAATACAAGAGGAAAAGGCCGTTCTACAGCATCGTGGACTGCTTTTTGGACGCGGCGAAGAAACGTCCTCAAAAAACTTTTATCCACTTCGAGGGCGAGACGTACTCTTACTCCTATGTGGACCAGGAGAGTAACAGGGTGGCGAATGCGCTGCGCACGGTGGCCGGGCTCGAGGAAGGGGACACGGTGGCGCTTTTCCTGGGGAACGAGCCGTGTTTCGTCTGGACCTGGCTCGGCCTGGCCAAACTGGGCTGTCCCGCTGCACTCCTCAACTACAACATCAGATCCAGATCACTCCTGCACTGCTTCTCCTGCTGCGGAGCCAACGTCCTCATCGCAGCTGCTGGTGAGAGTCTGTACAAGCTTGACAGTTCTTGACTAGTGAAGTTTGACACTTTAGACTCGAGTGTCAAAGCGTGACAGGAGAGACGAGTGTTGAAGCTTGACAGTTTAGACTTGTGTGTTAAAGCTTGACAGTTATTGACTAGTAAAGTTGACCGGTAAAGCTTGACAGTTTAGACTCGAGTGCTAAAGCGTGACAATTTAGACTTGTGTGTTAAAGCTTGACAGTTTAGACTCGAGTTTAAAGCTGGACAATTTAGACTTGTGTGTTAAAGCTTGACAGTTTAGACTAGTGTTAAAGCTTGACAGTTTAGTCTTGTGTGTTAAAAGCTTGACAGTTTAGACTTGTGTGTTAAAGCTTGACAGTTATTGACTATTAAAGTTGACTGGTAAAGCTTGACAGTTTAGATACTTTTTGTGCGGTTTGCGACAGTTAAAATTGTGAAAAGCGCCTTACAAATACTCATATTATTATTATTATTATTATTATTATTACACTTTAGACTCGAGTGTTAAAGCTTGACAGTTATTGACTTGTAAAGTTGATCGGTAAAGCTTGACGGTTTAGTCTTGTGTGTTAAAAGCTTGACAGTTTAGACTTGTGTGTTAAAAGCTTGACAGTTTAGACTTGTGTGTTAAAGCTTGACAGTTATTGACTTGTAAAGTTGACCGGTAAAGCTTGACAGTTTAGACTTGTGTGTTAAAACTTGACAGTTATTGACTATTAAAGTTGACTGGTAAAGCTTGGCAGTTTAGACTTGTGTGTTAAAGCTTGACAGTTTAGACTTGTGTGTTAAAGCTTGGCAGTTTACTCATGTCAAAACTGTCAAACCTTTATAGCCAAGAGTGTTAAAGCTTGACAATTAAATTAAATACTTGACAGATTAGAATACAAGTTTCAAATTAAAGACTTGATGATTAGAATCGACTTTTATAATTTGGCTGTTGAGCCTTTTAAAGGTGAACAGTTTGAGACTTGACTATTCTAACTTGAGTGTTAACTCTTGACTATTAATGCTTGACAGTTTAGAATTGACTATAAAAACTTTGATTTTTACTATAAAAGTCTTTGAGTGACTTGAGTGTTGAAGACTTAGTTTACATTTGACTGTACAATCTTGACAGTTTAGTCTTTACTGTAAAAGCTTGACAATTTACACATGGCTATAAAAGCTTGACAGTGTACACTTGGCTGGTAAGTATTGGAATCTTGGATTTGACTTTTATAGTCATTGTAGGCATGACTGTAAATGACAGTTTAAGGTTTACTATGACTTGATTGTTTAAAGTTTTACAGACTGGACAGATCAGACTTGACTTTTGTAATTTGATGGTTAAGGCTTGACTACTAAGGCTTGACAGTTTGGACTTAACTTAAACAACAGTTAAAGAAACGGTTAGTCTGAGCATTTATGGGTTGAATTTTGCTGAGGGTATTGATGTTGCAAAATAGGAATGTTATGTAGTTCTATTTTGAACTAGAGCATCTGTTTTTTTGGCTTAGTTTTTTTTTTTTTTTTTACTCCGTCAGTAGTATATTAAAATAATATGTTATTGCACTTTTGCACACAATCTATCCAGGTTATGCCAATAATGCCGGACCAACTTTACTTATATAAAAAAACAAACAAGCAGTAAGATAAATACTTTTTCTTGATGTTGGCTGCATTTTCTTTAAACAGTATTTAAATTTAAATGATAAATATAGTTGACTTTTTCCTATTGTAAACGTTCTACTGTAAATTGTACTGCTGCTGCAACGGTAAAATTTCCCCCTTGTGGGGAAGAATAAAGGGCTTTCAATTAAATTCAATTCAAATATTGGTTTTCTACAAGGACCAACTTTTAGTTTTGACCCCTTTGAGTGTTCATCTCAGTGATTTGATTCAGTAGAGGACTGCTTCTGGAACCTTTCAAATCTACATTTTCATAATACACTAGTTTCTGTACTACATTGATATGGTCAATAGGTGTTATGAGTTAGAATTACATTGCGTTATTGCAATTTTTTAAATCCTATTTTGATTTGTTATTGTGAGTTTAGAGATAAATTTAGTCTCTGACCTTTCATGCTGTGAATCAATCCTGGTTTTTAATGACTCAAAGAATTTCGGTCAAAGTTAATAGTTATTTGGTATAATAGTTTTCTCTCTTAAGCTTTGGCTTGAGATGGGAACTCATTTTGATCTAAATCTACTAGAGATTCTGCTTTGCTCCGGCCTAGAGGCTTTGAGCACATGCTGTGCATGTGAAATGAAGCTTCTCTCTTATTCGGAAGTAAAATAATGCTGTTTATATATTAATCTGCATCACAGATTTGAACCTATTTTTCCTCGTAGAGCTCCAAGATGCTGTTGAAGAGATACTACCTGCACTAAAAGAGAAGGGCATTAAAGTTTACCTCCTATCAGACAAAAGCAGCAGTGACGGCATTCAGTGTATTGCTCAGGTCATCGCTAACTCATCAGACAAGCCTTTGGCCCAGTCTCTCAGGTCCAACGTTCACATCAGAAGCACCGCACTCTACATCTACACTTCTGGAACCACAGGTATCTAACTCCTGCTTGACAGCCTATGTTAGATAATTATATGAGACAAACAATATGAACTCAGCCATTCTTTTATTATGTAATAATAAATTACTACATGTTAGATAAAAGTCTCCGGCTGACCATAGCTTTGTAGAAATGCATGTTGTAAATGCTGGATTGTGTCTACAGGCCTGCCCAAAGCAGCGTACGTCACCCATGAGAGAGTCTGGGCTGCCTCCTTCATCCAGGGCGTCTCGGGCGTCACCTCAGAGGACGTGTTCTACATCAATCTGCCTCTCTACCACAGTGCTGGGTTTCTTATCGGACTCACTGGCTCCATTGAAAGAGGTGAGATGTCCACTGTGAGGCGGGTCAAGCCTAAAGGGCAGTTGTGGTCCAGTAGAGATGGACCAGCCATTCCAGGGGTCGCAGGTTCAACACTGTGGCTTACGCTGCCCACTGCTCCGGGTTTGTGTGTGTCACTGCACTGGATGATTAAATGTAGAGCATGATTACAATACGGCCCCTAGTGGACATATTAACATCTCACCTTTCAGTTTAACGTCACTCAAGCTTCCATATTCTCATTATGGTCTCTCGTTTATTTTGCGCAGGTAACACTATTGTTCTGCGGAGAAAGTTTTCGGCCTCTCAGTTCTGGGACGACTGCAGAAAGTACAACATCACTGCCATGCAGTACATCGGCGAGACAATGCGCTACCTCTGTAACACGCCAAAGGTGCGACGAGAACTATAACTAGCGCAAATCAGCCAGTTCCGCTAAACAATTGACAACTTTAGCACTTTTATTTGAGTTTTCACGTCTGAACTGTGATTAATTCCTGCATAATTTCAAAGATTTGCCTCACTGTTTAGGACTCAAACTTTGGCGTTGTCATCGCATGCTAACAGCTAATCACAGAAAGATGCTACCAAATAATTACAAAAAGATGCTAACAGCTAATTACAGAATCACGCTAACAGCAAGAGCAGAAACCAACTGCGGAATTCTATAATAGCGCTTGAATTAGCATTTTGCTAATACAATACGTGTTTTGCTCTTTTTTTAATTTTGTAGAAGGAAAACGATCATGATCACAAAGTGAGAATCGCCATTGGCAACGGTGTGCGAGCGGACGTCTGGAGAGAGTTCCTGAAGCGCTTTGGCGACATTCATGTGCGGGAACTCTACGCTGCGACTGAGGGGAACGTTGGTTTCATTAACTACACCGATAAGGTCGGAGTGATTGGCCGTGTTAACATCCTCTCACGGGTAAGGCTGAGTAGAAATGTTTTCATGCCAGCAAAACACGGAGAATTTTAATTTCAAGGCATTTGTTGGGCTGTTTAAATGGTCAATTCAATTGTAATTTAATCTTATAAAAACGATCAGTTTAAGAACTGTTAAAAGAGCAAATAGTAATTGGCTCCAGATCGGGGTAAAAATGTGCTTAAGAAATAATTATTAATGTAAGTAGACACGGAGGTGGTTGATTTGACAGGCTTTTATGTCGTTTCACCAGAGGGCAGCAGAGAGTCAACGGTTTCTGGAAGAAAATAACTTGGTGTTTACGTGAAATCACATTTTTTAGTGTCAAAAGTTGTCAAAAAGTTAAGTTTGTTAAAAGAAGTATTGTTAAGAGAAGTATTTAGCAAGAATTTTAGCTTTCTGGAAAGTCGGAACACCAAGAAATTAAGGAGGCGTTTATATCCGCATAATAATGGAATTTTTAATGTATGTGTGTGGGCGGTGCTTATATTCACATAAATATGGTTCAAATTGTTATACCAACACTCGTTATTTTCCCACACAGATATTCTTTCCTTTTGCATTGATCAAATTTGACATAGAGAAAGAAGAACCTGTGAGGAACTCTGAGGGCCTGTGCATCCCAGCTAGTAAAAGTAAGTGCAGGAAGGCAAGTCTTGCAAAGTCATTTATAATGAAGTGTATTATTTCTACAGATGAGGTTGGACTGTTAGTTGGGAAAATTACCAAACACACCCCCTTTGTTGGCTACGCTGGAAACAAGCAGCAGACGGAGAAGAAGAGGCTCGCTGACGTGTTTGTAAAAGGCGATCTGTACTTCAACAGTGGCGACCTGCTGAGAATCGACCAGAACAACTTCGTTTACTTCCAAGACCGTGTTGGTGACACCTTCAGGTACTGAACACGGGATAACAGATAACGTAGTGAAACACTCCGGCTTGTGATGATGTCCTTGGCCTGTTCCACAGATGGAAAGGTGAAAATGTGGCTACGACGGAGGTTGCGGATATACTTACTATGGTCAACTGCATCGAGGAAGCCAATGTGTACGGGGTCAAAGTTGAAGGTGAAAGTTTCATTTTACTTCAGTTGCATAGGAAACAAAGTGCACAATTATAGTAATGCAGTCAACTTTTGTTAATTGGGACACATAGGGCGACTTATTTAACCAGCGGCCCAATTAAGCGAAGCCGTGTGTATATACCGCCGACTTTCTGAGGTACACGTTTGAGTACAGCAAACTCATTGTCATGTTCAAAGGTCAGGTTTAGGAACATGGCTTTGACATGATGGTCAGTTGGTACTAATGGGACCAAATGCAAACACAAACATAAGCACCTATTTAATTTCTAATTCTTGCTAAATACTTCTTAACAAGCCTGAACCGTTATGATGGATGATCCACACTTTCATGTATTTGATGCCAACTTCTTAGCGTACCATCTGAATGTCGCAACTGAAATCGAGATTTGTCAGACCAGGCAACGTTTTACCAATCTTCTATTGTCCAATTTTGTTGAATTGTAGGCTCAGTTTGCTGTTTTTAGCTGACAAGGGTGGCTCCCGGTGTAGTCTTCTGCTGCCGTTGCCAATCCACCTCAAAGTTAATTGTTGAGAAATGCTCTGACGAAAACCTCAGTTGTAAAAATGGTTGTGTTTGGATTGTTTTTCTACCCGGTCTGGCTATTCTCTTCTGACCTCAGAATTGACGCGCACTGGATATTTTCTCGTTTTTGGATGAATCTCTATAAGCCCTAGAGATGGTTGCGTGTGAAAGTCCCAGTAGATTAGCAGTTTCTGAAATACTCAGACCAGCCCGCCTGACAAACAACCGTGCCATGTTCAAATCACCATTCTGATGGTCAGTTTGAACAGCAAGTCATGCCTAAATGCATAGAGTTGCTGCCATGTGATTGGCTGAATAGAAATCTGCATTAAACGAGCAGCTGGACAGGTGTACCTCATAAACCAGTGTATAGGAATGTTACGAAAACTGTACTGCGAATGCATGTGTAAATTTACGTCTGTCTATATAGAATAACTTGTGATTATCAAACACACACATGCATACTATGTAGGGTAAATATGGTCGTTTATTGAAATGTGTATATTTACTTAAGTGTATATTTACTTAAGTATATATTTAAGTAAATATACACATTTCAATAAACGACTGTAAGTACCCTACATAGTATGCATGTATATATATATATATTCATACACATGTATACACGTGTGTGTATATGTCCGTAAATATATGTATGTTTTCATGTTTTTATATTTGTGTCTGTGTGTTTACACTTACACAGGGAAAATATTTATACACACATATGTACATATGTTAATACACACGTTCATAAGTGTATACATATACACACATGTATTCATTTTTTTAATCAACCACTAAAGCAGATTTTCTCAGAACCTCAAAGCAATTTGTAACTTTTCCCTTTTCCCGTTTCTATGTGTATGTACACACACACAGAAAATATTTATACACATGTACATATGTTAATAGACACACGTTCATATAAGTGTATATACAGTACTGTATATGCATTTATAGTATGCTTGTGTTCCTCTAAACACACACACACACACACATTCCATTTTTCCCTGAATCAACCAGTGAAACAGACTTTCTCAGAAGCTTAAAGTGATTCTGAAGTGGAAACGCTCTTGTTCAGGTCATGAAGGCAGGATTGGCATGGCAGCCGTGAAGCTAAAGGAAGGAAGAGAGTTTGACTGTGTGGCCACGTGTGCGGTTTTGGCCAACTATCTTCCGGTTTACGCCAGACCTCGTTTTCTCCGGATCCAGGTGAGACGTCAAACACAACGTCTGCAGCATTTGGTAAATTGGCGAGAAATTTTCCCCAGAATTCGCTGGAACTCACCGGAACGTTCAAGATGAAGAAGGTGAAGCTGGTGGAGGAAGGCTTTGACCCGGCGCTCATTCCGGACCCTCTCTACTTTTTGGATTTAGCTCAAAAGAAATACATTCCACTCTCTCGAGATATTTTTAACTCGATTATGTCACATGACATAAAACTATAACTTCCTTTGAAGCGGCCGACAACAACAGTTTCAATTCTACTAACCAGTAGTCAACTAATCTCAGGGAAAACACACGGAACACAACTAAAGTCCTTCTGCATCTACACAACCGTCTTACATTCACATGTTTACTACCGTAGTTTTTTTAATGACAAAGTAACACGAGTTTTAAGATTCTGTTCAGTTGATATTAACAAATCCAGTTTTAGAACAGTTGTTTTTAATAAAAAATAAATAAATACAAAGAAAGAAAATGCTTCCAAGGAATGTTTTACCAAACGACTTATCCGAATTTTACACTTTGTACAATGGACTAGAAACCGGATTTGTTTCAATAATTAAAGTAAATTTTATTGCCATTTCGTTTGATAACTTTGTCTTGCGACTTTAGGGAAGCCTGTGGTGGGCTGGTGGTGGTCTTGCGTCAGCTGGTCAAATCCTAACTGGGTGAAGGGGCAAATGCACAAAACTGTCGACACGTTACCCGCCCCAAAAAATAAAGAACATCTAGTAAAAGCCAGACCAACAAACTCTTTACCAAATCCAGGACATTCACCCGCTTTCAGAGGAAGAACATATATTACATTTCACAATCCTTCATGGACGTCCCCGGGAAAGTCTAAAGGTCTCTCAACGTATAACTAAGTGTCGGCCAAACCCATAAATGTGATGCTAAAGATGACAGTCTGGGACGATGGTCGGAGTCGAATATTTTAAATTAATTCGAATTTAGTAGAATTGGTTTACTTTTGGTAATTGTGGTGGTTTTTCCGGCGGGATCGGTTCAGTCATTCCACCAGAGGGCAGCAGTGAGTACATGATTTCTTCTATTTTATTTCCTTTTACATGTATGAAGTTTTATCTGTAAGTGCCAAAACAACAATCAAACGCCGTCTTAATCAGTGCAAACCCATGTGTACTTTAAAAATGTTTTTTTTATTTATTAATACAGATGTATATTTAGAAATAGGCTGCAAAGAAAACAAAAAAAAAAAAACAAAAAAAAGAATGTTGGCAAACAAAGGAAATGGAAACTAAACCTGGGATGAAGCTGTCGTCATATCAAAAACAAATTGTACGGTGTGCCTTAATAAACTGTCTATAAGTACAAAAATACATTTCAGGGCACACAATACAGCATCCAGTATCACAAATAAAGACCGGTCCTCACAAATGTTAAATTAAACCCAGCGCTCGACTAGTGTGTAAATAATAAAAACCATTTTGTCGTACCTGTTAAAAATGCCATTACATAGAGTGTATACGTTGTATAAAAGATATTTTTTTTTTGTTGCATTTATTTCTCTTTATACGATTCAACGCCATTCTGCCGATTTGAACTCTGCGGCTAGGAAGTTTAGCCAAAATATAAACATAACCAATCCTTCCGTGTTTTTTTTTGCATGTTTTTTAAGAAACATTTCCCCACACGTTTTGATACAAAATAACAAAGATGTACAAAAGGTCATTTACAGCGAACCAAGGCCGTGTGCTAGCACGATATATACAGCTGTAATTGAAACATATCCTAGCGGTTTATTCTGACGTATGCATAGCAGTGAAAGCAGACTTCGTTATTCCTGTGCTAAACATCCCCAACCGTTGCCTTTCGCTACGGAACAGAAAGAAACAAAAAAAAAAAGGTTTGCTCACCTTCCGGGTCAAAAGAACCAAAGGAATGCAGATAAGGCATCACTGCGCGCAGTGCATGATGGGTCGGTTTGTGTAGTGAACTCGGTAGCAGGCGTTTGGACCTGAGTCGTAGCACATGCATAGATCTCTAGACAGCAGGGAGTTCTGAAAAACCACAGTCAGGTAATAACGTATCTACAGTAAAACATTGCTAGAAAAGACCGCTTCAAAAGGTGTGGAGAGAGAGAGAAATAGAGAGAAAGAGAGCCCGTTTTCTCAGCAGGACGGAGGGATTTCCTTCGGTAAATGAGTGCAACAGTCACATTCCTTCATAGATCAATTCGTCGCGTTGAAACGTCTCTTCGTTTCCTGCAGACGGACATGCTTTCCAGCGATTCGAGACGGCGATCCATTAAAAAAAAAAAAAAGCACATGACCTCGCCGACAAAAAAAAAANAAAAAAAAAAAAAACCAAGCTCCACATTGACGTTTTGGGCTGTGGAGCGGATCGAGTAAGACTCACTTCATCACGCTACACAAATTATCGACCTTTTCGGTTGCCATTCAAGAAGTTTCTAGTTATTACGAGAAAAGGAGGCGACAAACGTCCAGACGGATCTTTTTTTTTTTTCCCGGTGGCACAGCTCATGCAGTCCAGTAACAGTTCGGTTTTCTTCATCACATCATTTATTCAATTTTTTTTGCAAGTCTTCAAGCACCAAAAAGTGAAAGACAAAAAAAACAAAAGGCAAAACCAAACCCCGAAAAAAAAAAGGACAAACTCTTCAACTCTTCTCGGGAACGACGCTTCAGCCCAAAGGAAAGAGAACAGACGAATACTTCAGAAAGTGGTGCAAAATCTTCCTCCTGGCTTGAAAGAGGAGGAGGAGGAGGATGATGATGATGATGGCGCTCTTCCTCGCGGTAACAGACCAGCTGTTGCTCTCTTCAAAAGTGGTCGATCAGCACGGACACGCAGTTAGCGCCCACCAGGTAATTGGGGTCTCCTGGTAAACATTTGTTTTGCCAGCATTTGGGGTCACCTGTGAAGATGATGTCACAAAACAAGTGATGAAGACCACGGCATGAGCACAAACCCCTTGCATCTGCACGGCAGCTCACGTCTTTCAGTGTGGCCAGCTCAGACGCCATTACTATGGCCGAGCAAGAGCTGACGACAGTAAAAGCCGGTGAATTAATACTCGACACCATTAGTAAGATGCTAGTAAGCAAAGCGTAGAGAAGCTTATCGGATCAAAATCATTCAGAGAGGGTGTGAGTTCAGGAAATCCAGAAATAGAAGACACCGTTAACCCCTTCCCCATCCCACAAGACCCGTCAGCCGGACAGAGAGAAAGGACAGCGTACCCGACGAGGAGTCGGAGGATTTTAGAGCAAAAGACCAACCATCAGGGGTCATAGACGCACAGTGTGGTAGACGCAGCTCCACGGGTTTGAGGAACTTCAGGCCGTGAGGGCCGCACATCACCAGAGGACTCAGCAGAGTTTCACCTGGAATTACACAGTCAGATGAGAACCTGGACCCTTGTTTGGCTGGACACACAGTAAGATATGAGGAGGACAAGTGGCCAACGGTTGATCTCTAGTTGATAGTAGTCTAAAAAAGTGGATAATGGTTGATAAATAGTTGACAATGCTCGATAAAAAGTAAAAAATGGTTGATAGTGGTCGATAAAAAGTGGATAATGGTTAATAACTGGATGGGTCGATAAAAAAAATCAACAATACTTGAAAAGTGATATAAGGTGAATAATGGTCGAATTAAAAGTCCATTATTGTTGATAACTAGACGATAATGGTCAAAAAAGTCAATGACCAATAAAAAGTCGACAATGGTTGCTAATGATGAAAAAAGTGGATAATAGTTGATAACTGGATGTGTCGATAAATAAAATCAACAATACTTGAAAAGTGATTGATATGGTCGCTAAAAAGTCAATAATGGTCAATAAAAAGTCGATTGTAGTCGATAAAAAGTCAATAATAGCTGATAACTGGATAACGGTCAATAACAAGTCAATAATGTATGAAAATTGGTTGATAATGATACCAATAATAGTTGATAAAAAAAAAAGTCAACAATGGTTCATAACTGGTTGATAAGAAATCGGAAGAAATGTCCCTAAAACATTTCTTACAATCAGTACGTTTTTTTCATTTGGGGAAAAAAATGTATTAATATAAAGCTTAAAACGTACACATTCATACTTTAGCTTTTATATTCAAAATTACTGTACACAATTTGCGTCTCCCCCTGAAAATAAATAGTGAAGTCTCGAAAGAACTGAAAAATATTTATATTCAAATATAAAATTTAAATCTAAAATCCATTATCTGTAGAAATGATGCTGTTGTTTGTAAAGCAGAGGCTTTGAGACTGGATATTTCTGCAGTCATTGTGAATGAGATTTTACATTTCCACTGCAAATTTTGTGCAGTACTTGCAGAAAATGTCGATATTTTCAAAGGAATTGAAAAATACGGAGGAACCAGAAAACAACACAATCCTTAATGAACAATTAAACGTAGCGCTCATGGCCAACACAGACCTTTCTCCTTGTCCAGCGGGGGCAGGATGCTGTTGTCGCGACACACTTTAAAGTAAATCTCCTGCTCCACACTATCAGGAATGGCTCCTTGCGGGATGATGATGCTGACGCCCGTCTCTATGGAGCTCAGCACGCCGCCGTTACAATTGAAGATCCCACGGGCGGTGGCAACCACTGTGTGACCTTCATCTTCATCATCATCATCCAGCGCACTAGGACTGATAGAGAGGAGACGTTCAGCAAACAGAAGATCAAGGTTTAGCGAGTGGTCTCACCTGACAGGGATGGCGTTGATGTTGTTGTGCTGATATTTGGGCCTGTTGTCCATGGTGCGTGTGAAAGTGTCGACCCCGCTGTCTGTGTCGAGGGGCTGGGGTGAGATCTGAGGCTTCAGATTATTGTTGACGCTGGGCTTGGACTGGGTGTCGTTGGGAAGCAGGTTGTGGTTGAACTTCGGGCTCTCGAACTTGCGCTCAAAGGGCCGAGCCGAGCTGGTGTAGGGCTTGGGCACGTAGCGGTTGTAGCTGGTGGGCACGCCGAGTGTTTTGGGTGGGGCCTCCGTGCCATTGATAGAAGACTTTGGGGGCAGGTAGCTGGTCTGGATAGGGTCGTCCCGCGTAGGTGCTCGGAGAGCTGACAAATCAGGTTTGGCCTTGGGAGGGCTGTGAGGATCTGGCAACGAGTTCACTGTAAAGACACAAATTGGGGTATATACTACATTATATATAACGTACGTGTACCCCCCGCTGATTTTTCAGGCACAAAATAAAAATGTTATTCATAGGCGAACATAAGCTCCTTACTTTCTTGGTGTTCTGACTTTCTAGAAACCTAATATTCTTGTTAAATACTTCTCTTAACCATACTTCCTAACTCGAGATTTACTCTACTATCTACTATCTACTTTCACTCTACTATATTCAAAAATTATACTTCATTCTGTTTTTTCATCAATAATTTATATTTCCAGAAGGAGGTGCTATGATTCCACTTGCTATGTCCATATATGGGCATATTCCGGGAGTTCAGACAGAGAACAGAGTTCCGCCATAATTATTGTGTAGAATTTGATTTCATTTATTTTGATTTCTTCCAGTGTTATTTAGCCACTGCTAGGTGTCGCTTCATGGGTAAGGTTTCTTTTTTCTGTTATTCAGGTGCATTTGTTATTTATACAGTAAATAAATTCAATTGCACGTGAGGTACTGTAGCTCAGCCACTGCTAAGCTGCTAACTATATGCACATCCGCCACTGGAATCATATCTATCGAAAGAAAAGAGGACACAACGCAGAAGCGCACCGCTACATTAAGACGTATTTCCATTTTGTATTTATATTTTTCATTGTGATTGCTCCTAACTGAAAATGTGGAACTAAAACACTTATATTTACATGAATATTTATACGCACTAACAATCACCCCCCGAGTTTTTGAGCATCTAAAATTGGGAAAAAGGGTGTGCTTATATTTGCATGAATACGGTGAATAAAATGGTTTCCCTGAACTGTTCAAAGATAATGGCTTAAATTAGCCTCATATGTTTAATAAAACTTTTTTACTAGAACCTTTGAAACAATGTTCAATCTCATAATCAAACTGAAAGCAGTGTAGTTAATACAAACTGTCAGATCAGATAGAATTTGAATATTTTCTTAACATTTTTCAAATCTAACGAAGTTCAAACATAATTTGAACATTTCGCAGATCTAAATGAGTTCTTACACTCTATGTTGCTGAGTTTGGGCAGCGATGTGGGTGGTACGGCAGGGGTGGTCTGGCCATATGGAGAAGACGATGTGTTGACCGGAGGTAGAGGCTCATACCTCTTGTCCACTGGACTCACCTTGTCCACCGACTCCGTTCTTATTTCAAAAAGATTAGAAAAAGCGTGAAATAAGCACATTTTTTACACTGAAGCATACATTATTTTAGGCACATTTGAAATGACCTGGCAAAAGGATAAGCAATCTGTGATTGGGGTGGTTTGGTGGGCTCGTGGAAGCGGTTGATTCCAGGCGCGGGCTGACTCATGGCTTTACTGTCAAAGCTGCGGCGGTCAAAATATGAAAGCTGCTTCCTGTAGTATTCCTCATCTTCATCCGGGTCATAGTGATTGGACCGACCGGCATCCTCCCCTACACGTGTTTGAGGTTTCTGGGGCTCTGGGGCTCTGGAGAAGAAGCAAAAACTAATGAATGCATGTTTGGAATTATTAAGAGAAGGAGAACATACTTTTGCCCCACTAGAGTGCAGTGTAAAAGCACTAGGTGGCAGTAGTGTGCTAGTTGATAGTGCACATCCTAAAAATACTGCATGCACAAGTGTAAACTCTTGCCAGTCAATGAACAAATATTTAACATACAATTAATAGAATACAAAACAAAAAACAAGTGAAAGACAATAGAAAGGCAAAGACTAGAAAGTTCTATTAAGCATTTGGCCTCACTGCGATCTACAGCCAACTAGGAAAAAACGCTGTTTACTTTGGTTTAATTAGAGCATTTTAAGTACCGTTTACTGAATTAATAAATACAGTTGGTTGCACACTAGGTATCATAGCTACTGCTAAGTGTCGTGTCTGATTTTCCTTTATTTCTGTTAGAGAGCCAATAAAAGCACATAAGCATGTCTGCCTATAGAACCTTTATTTAAACAAAAAAAAAAGAAAAGAGGACACAACGCAGAAGCACACCACTACACAAAGATGACACATCTCTATTTAATTGTGATGCCCCCCTGACATGAAATGTGGAAAAAAACGAGTTCTTATATTTACATGCATATTTGAAATATGCACATATAAGCACCCCCTGGGTTTTTGAGTGTCTAAAATTGGATAAAATGGGTGCTTTTATTCACGTAAATACAGTAATATCCAGCTATGCAGTGGGATGCCATTGTGTGCATGTTTTGAACGAGTAGAAGATGAACTGTACCCAAAAAATGATTATCAATTCTAAAGACAGACTAGCTTTAATTTTTTGTGGTACTTGCATAAAATGTACAGTCATTGGTGTGTGTATTTCTGTCCTCTACTATAGAATGTCAGTGTTCAGACAGGCATAATTACAGTAACATGCTGCTTTTCTCATCTGACATTCATCTAAAACTACCCGTTTTAACAGAAAGACGTTTAATGCCTCATAGTCAGTAGTTGCTGAGCTTGTGTAAGGAAGGTTTACCTGTAAGAAGGCCTCTCTTGCTCCAGATTGCTGAGTGAGTTGGCTTTGAGAACAGGCCCGGGCGTGCTCCTGGGTTTGGGGAGATCTGTGGGCTGAAAAGTGAGACACAAATTTACCACCATATACCAGTATTTTCTTTTACCAAAGAACCTATACACACTTCAAGCTCATATGAAGTAGTACCTCAACTTACGAAAGACCCAGGTTACGAAAATCTCACTTTACGAAGTGCGCCTTAGAGAGAATTTTGCTCCCAATTACGACTTTTTTTCGGCATACAAAAGGCAATGGTTGTGATGCAGGAATACGGTAAAATGGCTTGCCACTCTCCTGGTCACGCACAAAGCCGCTAAAATACACAACACATTGGCGCAGTGTCTAGTGCCAAAGAATTCCAAAACGCACAAAGTGTTTCCTGTCAGTGTTATTGCTTTTTGCATCTTTAAGTGTGTGTGATAATTTTCATTCAACATGAGCACCAAGAAAGTAATGGAGAAAAGTGGTGAGAAGTGAGCTCTCTCGTCAATAGTCTGTTACCTGCCTGATCAGATATTAAAAAAAAACCAAGCCATCAGAAAAAGCATCTAACAAGCTATTGCCTTATCGTCAGCTGCTCTCGACCCGAAAAGTAAATCAAACACATTTTTGTTCTTTTGCTTTAGTATCACAGTTTTCATTTTTTTTTTATGTTTTTTTGTGTTTGTTTTCAAAAACTGTTGCATGTAACATGTTTTGTATTACATTATTACCATAATTTTATCATTTATAAAAACACTCTTTTAGGCGGTCTAAATT
The DNA here is from genome assembly GCA_028031935.1 of Paedocypris micromegethes. Taxonomy (NCBI): domain Eukaryota; kingdom Metazoa; phylum Chordata; class Actinopteri; order Cypriniformes; genus Paedocypris; species Paedocypris micromegethes. Next base: position 26,736,017 of record CM051501.1, on the reverse strand, counting down.
TACAAAGACCTGGGACAGATCACAAGCACAATGCGTCCCACTTTATGAAACTGCTCTCGGCACAAATTAATTTCGTAAGGTGAGGCACCAGTGTGTCGCTAAATGGCTTTGGAACCTGATTTATTAGAAAATTACCCTCATTCCTGGCACGTCGGCGGAATCCCGGGCTCTATCTACAGACACGGAGCGCTTGTTCTCGAACATCTTGACCCTGTTGAGCACAGACTGAGGCTTCATGGCAGGATCTTCATCGTCGTCATCATCATCCCTGGGTGGCGGCGGTGGCGGCAGCGGTTTGGAAGCGGCTGGATGAGGCGCCTCGCCCGGAGAGAAGATGGAATCGGGTTTTGGAGGTGGAGCGGGGGGCTCAGAGTTCAAATTGTCGTGCTGGGCGGGTTTGTACGCACTATTATAGGAAGGTCTCAGGGCAGCATCACCGTAATACTGCTTGGGAGGATCGGGGGAGCGATGCATATTGCTTGAGAAGTGAGAGTCGTAAGCGGCTGGAGGAGGCGGAGGAGGTGGATCATCGTAACGCATCGGCGCCGGTTTGGGATGCCGCGATCGGTTATCGAAGACCACAGGAGGCGCTCCGTCATACTGGGACTGAGGGGGGCTGAAATCCCGGGTGGGGCCGTCTTCATATGGAGAACGAGCTTCGTAGCCCACCGGAGGAAGCTGGTGGCCCTGAGGGTAGCCAGAGGAGGGGGGAGGCTGGGGTGAAGTCGGCTGCTGGTCATACGCGGACCACTGCTCGTTGTAGACAGGCACACGGTTGTCGTAGTGCAGGTGGGGATCGTAGTTGTGAGCCTTTGGTTGTGCGTAGCCGCCACCGTCGTATCCGTAAGGCGGGTGGTCGTACTGGCGGTATAGCTGTTGGTCCTGGTAGATGGGCTGGTGGCTGTAGGAAGTAACTGGGCCTGAAGGCTGAGGCTGCTGCTGCTGTGGTGGAGGAGGCTTCACACCGTGGTTCACGCGAACCGACTCGTCCATGTTGTACAGCTCTTTTTTATACATCTGGAAGAAAATATAACGGCAACGGTAAGTACAATCCAGTAAAAAGGGAATAAAAAAACACATCGGAATTTATTCAAGAGAAAAACTCTTTAATAATAATTTAAAAAAAAATCTGTCCAAACAAGCAATATTTCAAATTATCAAGAAAAGTAGTTTGATCTGATTCACAGGCCAAAACACTAGTAGCAAGCCAGGACACGATTACATGAAAACATACAGCAAAAATGCATCTATAAAGGCGGCAGATTAGAATTCATATGCAACAGTAATGACATCATCGCTCCGCTAGCACGCACTGGAAGTGAGGGATGTGTCGTATTGCGGCTGGACTCGGTCTACACTGAAAGCAGGAAAACTGCCCCGTATCCGCAACTTCAGCATCAAACCGTTAACTCCGTATCAATGGAAAATAATTCCTAACAAAAAAAAGCGGTAAATCCGCAGTGAAGTTCACGTGACGTCAATTTTCATACGAGACGCCGTGAAATATTCTTACTCCTCAAATAAATATATAAACGGTACGTACTGAACTTAGAAAAAAAAAAAACAAGGGTAGCTTCAACATGACTTTAAATATTAACACTTCAGCATGACTTTAAATATTAAAATGCATTAAACGTACAAGCACGGCTGCTTTCAGTGTAGACGCATCGGTTTATGTGTTAACTATTACACAACCCATCTTGGTTGGTTGTTCCATTTGATTTTGACACTATAAACATTTTAAAAGTTGCATAGAAAAAACTCTTCTAAAAACACTTCCATTTATTACAAAACAAATGCAAAATCCCATCTTATAACCTACGCAGCTCTACATGTCTAAAGTTTGATTAGAAGTTCTGGACCACAGACGAGTGCAACTCAACGTATTCATGTACATTACAGCTTTAAACTAAAAGTAATAAAGTCAAGTGGAGTTTTCTGCGTGTCTTTCAAAGCTTCTCCTCAAACTTTAGAGCTAGCCTGAAGACAGTAGAGCTGTAAAAGGTCCAACATCAGGTGGAGAAACCCCACAGTTCCTCACAAACTCTTCATCTTTCGTCAGGTTGATTTCCTTTTACATTTCTGTGAGCGCTGTCTGCAGGTGAAATGACCATGCAACTATAAAAGTCCATTCTTGCGCTTGAAGAGAGGACCATGTGCTGCGTCTGTGGAGCTGGAAGTCGGGTCAAAGCCAAACGTCTACCACTACACAAGAGCCAGGCGATACAGCACAGAACTAAATATGTTTTTCACACTACGTATATTCCACCCATCAACCTTTTATTTGCAAGACTGTGTGAATTACAGCGCTACCTCAACTTACGAATGCCTTCGCTAACAAAAATTTCACTTTATGAATGCCTCCACTAACAAAAAATTCACTTTACAAAGGGTGTCGTTGAGAAAATTTCGTCTCTCGTTATGTTTCACGATACAACAGGCCAATTCGTAGGTGTGTATAAAACAGTATAATATTCACGCACAACAATAATCCAAAAAAAAAACACTTGTTGGTTTCAGAGATTTTGTTTCTTAGTAGGGGTGAGCTATGAGTGAAAATTCAAATTACAATATTTTATCGTGTCCAGACGGTATCGGTATTAAATTGAATACAAATTTATTAAATTTTTATTGAATAAAAATTAAATTCACGAATGTGTGATGGTATTCACGATATTGCAAAATCCATATCATGGCACAACTCATACAGCCCACCCCTAAGTCTTGGTCACGAATGACTTATTTTTTGTTGTTGTTGTTGTTTACAAGCAATGGAGAGTAAAAAAATCATGTGAGATATGATGTTGTATCATTATATACCTTTATAAATACCTGTCAAAGGGTAAACAAAACAACTTATGTAACATGTTTTTATCACAATATTACCAGTATATTATCATTTATAAAAGCATTTTGTCTGAATTTACGGAGGCTTGGAACGGATTAGCGCATTTCCATGCAAAATGCATCCCACTGTACAACGTTTTTGCTTTACGAAACTGCTGTCGCCACAAATTAATTTCTTAAGTTGAGGTACCACTGCACTCAAAGAAGATTAATTTAGTGTACTTCCTGCACCTTTTCATTTATATTGGCATATTTGTGGAACATATCGCCCGGCCCTTCCAAAAAGCGAACAAGTGAAAGAGCATCAAAGGAGCCATGCAATGTGAGGAATGTGAGGAGACCACACTTCTACTGTCTGGAGACATGTGCAACGGGCCCGTGTCCTCCTGTGGTGCATGTGAACCTGTGTCAGAGGAACACACGCAGCACACGCATGCAGAGTGGACAGGGAGGTGAAACAGAAAAAGAAGTGATAGACGCAGGCAAGGTGGAGAAGAGAGAGCTGGGCTGAGTCCGGGAGCGGCTCCAGCTTCCGCTAGTGCTGGTACCTGAGGGTCTGGGCCGGGAGGAAGCGACTGGTGGGGGTCGTGTGTTGGGGGCTGAGCGAGCTCAGGTTCGGGCTGGGGGTCGGGCACGGGGACAGAGCTGTTAAGGGAGTCGGCCTGAGGGGTGCCAGGCGGCTCCTCTGGGTTCGTACCAGCTAGTGGTGCAGCGGGATGGGCAGCAGGGGGCGCTGCTGTCACTGAAGAGGGAGGGGATGGCGAGGCCAGGGCAGCCTCGGCTTGCTGTGGAGCATGGGGCAGAGAGGTTACAGACATATGCCCGCAGCAGACCGACGTATCAGCCACTGGGTGTTTACACGCGCTATCAGAGGAATCTGCCAACTGCTAAACATCGGCGAGAAAACAGTAAGGTTTTTTTTTAATCAGTAACACTTAATGCGTACTAAACATTCATATCATATGTGTGAATTGGTAAGATATCATGACCAACTCTAACGTTCGACTTTAACAATTATATACAAAGATAGAGAGAGAGAGACAGACAGACAATGAGAGAAAGAGATACAGAGTGAGGGATAGAGAGAAATAGAAAGAAAGAAATGGAGAAAGAAAGAGAGAGAGACAGAGAGAGGCAGATACAGAGAGAAATAGAGATAAAGCGTTAGAGATAGATAGATACAGTACAGTAGAGTAGATAGATAGATATAGTGATAGTGGGAGAGAGCGATAGAGAGATAGAGCAATAGATAGACAGACAGAGAGACAGACAGACAGAGCGATAGAGATAGATAGAGCAATAAAGGGAGAGATAGATACATTATTAGAGAGATAGACAGACAGACAGCCAGATCAGAAAGACAAACAGGTATCATTGAAAGACACTTCAGAAAAACAAACTGAATAATATTGGTGTGTTGGAAATACTGAAATATTTTATTCTATTATTATTATCATTTTAAAAATACTACAACTAATTATTACTGAATAAATTAAAGGAACTAGCTGCTGGAATGTATATCTTTTTTCCTCCCGTTTCTCTTGTGAGGGGTGCAACCGCAGAAGTAGAAAAAGCACCAACGACTGAACAGAACAGAACAGAACAGAAATGACCCAAATCACAGAATCAGAAGAATCAAGAGGCAGATGTGAACGGCCCAAACACAAGGGCAACGATGCGGTTTTGTACCTGCTGTGGTCCTGCCATCTTAAAGCCGGCGGGATCGATGCGGCTGGCGGGCTCGGGCTGTGGCACAGCATGCTGGTAGCTGGGGTATCCAGCGGCGTCCTGAATGACCGGCGGGTCGTCCCGCACGGGTTCTGAGGAGCGCGTGATGGCCGGCTCGCTGGGCAGCCCCACCTCGTCGTTCATGGTCTCGTCCAGCTCCTGGTCAGTGTAGGCGCCACCCTCCGTATCCGTGTCCTCGTAGTCGGAAGTGTGTCGGCTGTCGGTGCTGTACATGCTGTACTCGCTGCCCGGGGCCGAGAGGTAGGACAGGCGATCATCGTGGATGTCAAGGTCATCGTCAGGAGCTCCATCAGCCTGTGGGCGCAGAGAGGAAAAGAAAATGAGTCTGATGAGCCACAAAGGAGGAGAGAAAAAATGATGGATGGCCAAAAGCGAAACTAATGCATATCGAGCTCTGGACCGGAACTGTGTTAAAGAAGAGGAAGGCGAAACTACTGCTCTACACTGTTGAATAAGGAGTTGCTCCACAAAGATGGATGGACATTTACATAAGGAATGGTATTTTTTAGGTGGCAATTATACTAAAAGAACAGCGACTGTTTTGAATAGTAATTAAAAAAAATATATTAATAATAAAATAATAATAATGTACCTTTTATTTCTAATCAAAAGACAAAATTCCTTAGACTAAAAATTAACCAAGAAATAAGTGAAACTACAATAAAAATGTTTAACAGTTGATGTAAAACACTTTGATTTCAGACAAGGAAAAAATGACACAAAAGAGTGATTAATAACCTGAAACTAGCACACTGAATATTCAAGGTCAGACCTGAACAGAATGTCCCTTTCGACTCACCAGCATCTAAAAGTGCAGATCAGAAGTTACGCACCTGCACTGAAATGTTAAAACCGAGCCCTTTTTCAGTCCATCAACCTGATTTTACTATAATTATTAGCAGAATCTGTCCTGGCAGATTTGCCCTAGTTTAATGGAATTGGAGCCACATTGGAGCCCTTTTGGCCAAAAAGGTTGGCGATTCAAATCTTGGTTCGGTAGCATCATGTGTGTATGTGCGCGCATGCGTGTGTGTGTTTACACTTTACTGTTTTGAATAAATAAAGAACGGTACAATGTTCTCCAGAGTGGGACAATAAAGAATTCCACTTTGTTATTTTTATCATAACTGCATTGATCATAACTGGTTTAATTTTTTTTTTAACTTGATAATGCAAACTGATGTGTTATGAGCCTATCAATGAGCTTAAAAAAATGAGTAAGACAAATAGACATACCTTGCCCTCCGAGACCCAGACCAACTGGTTCTGTTGCTGCTGGATGGTTTCTTTCAAAGCTCCATACCATCCGTCATTCATGTTGTTTAAGTTAATGGTGGCTAAATGAACAAATGAACCAGAAAACAGACAATATAATAATAATAATAATAATAATGTTATTAATAGTATATAATCTACATTTATGGGCAATACAGCATTTAAGACAATTTTAGCAATTGTTTAATGTTAAAAATAAAAACAAATTCAGTCCTCGCTTGCGTCTACTCACTAGTAAAAAGATGATGGTTGTTCTTTCGCAGTTTGAGAGCGCGCTCATACAGTTTCCGAGCGCTCTTCCTGGACTCGGAACACAGTCTGGTCCTCATGTTCTTCACACCCTGCTTGCTGTCGGGATTGAGAAACACAACGATGGGGTACCACTGAGCGTAGTTCAGGCGGTCCACTGCATTGGGCGTGATGTCCAGCACCGCATGCTTGTCCTAGACGGGAACGTTTCAAGCTCACGATTAGATTTCTGAGGGTTTGTGAGACTTCCGTTCTCACTTACTCTGTCAATGATCTGTTTAATGGTATGGAGGCGAATGATTCCCGAGCTGCGCTGATCTGTTCCAGCATCTCTGGGTTCGCTCTCTGAGGAAATCAGACGATTGCTCAGACAAACTGGCATTGATGGAGGACGAGAAAAAAAATCAACCGTGGCGATGTTATCACACAAAACATACTTGCGAGCTCAAAGAGATCCGGCTCTTCCCTGGCCAGCTTCTCTCTAGCAACATCCGCAATGGGCCCGAAAATCACCACAGGCCTCAGGAAGCCAGCTGATGGAAGCAGAGCAGATCACAGATAACGTAAGCAGTGTTTTAAAACTAAACTCAATCTTACACGTACCTTCTCTTAGCACCACTCTCTCGTAAGCAGGGAACTTGGTTTGGACGGGCTGAGCAGAAAGGTCTTCCCTGCTCTTTCTCAGGTTGCGTTTGGAGCTGCGGAGGCCACGGAACCTCCAGAAATCGGCCCGGTCTCCTCCCGGAGTCTTTGGAAGCGTATACTGTACGCTAGAAAGCTGCTCAGCCCTGAAGAAAACAACTTAAATGTCAACTAATGTCACAAACATCCACGACTGAGCAGACACAAGACCAAATAAAGCACCTATTCTTATTGGGAATAATGCCTCGCTCCACCTCCTGGTGGTTCTTGCCAATGCGGATGGCAAGCCAGGACCCGAGTTTGCCATTATAAAGAGTGTCGACAACTCTGAAGACCTCGCCTTTATTAAAGCTCAGGCCGTACGGCGACTCCTTCTCGTATTCAAAATGAGTCCGGATGTAGAACGAGTCGCCGACATCGGACTCCACAATTCGGCGATACACTAAAATGCACAGAAAAGCAGAGTGACAACTTAGATTCGATTAGATTGACTTTATTAATCTAAATTTCGTCTTTTTTTTTATACAGCAGCAAACAAAAAAACACAACACAAAGACCGTAAATGCAGAAGAAATACCAACAGAAAAATTAAACAGCGACAGTGAAGGAAACTGTGATACGAAAAAACTGTGATGGTGCGAGAAAAAAAAAAAAACAGCGCAACTGAAAATATTCTGCCGTTTTACCGTCTTTCTTTTTCTGGGCCAGAATGGTGACCTCTTCTCCTTTGGGCAAGTCGAGCAGAAACAGCACCGCTTCTTCCCGGATGATGTTTGCAAAATCCACGTTGTTTACCTACTCAGAACAAGAGGAAAGCACTCGTGAAGCTTTCTAAAATAAAGGCTTGCCGAATGTTTGTCCAGTTGAAATGGAAACCAAACACATGTAAAATGTTCTGGCATGTTGAAAGAGACAGATTGGCAGCAGGACCATGGAAAGTCGGAGCATCACTGGGGAAACGGTCCGGTGAGAGAACAAGCATCCTCACACATTAGCAGCATCTATACAGCATGAGGGGCATTTTGGGGAAAAGGACTGCCATTAAACCAGGACTTCCATTAAACAGCCCATAAAAGGCAGGTTATAAAAGCAGGGACGCCAACTGTCCCTCCGCTCAAAGGCCTTTAAGAGTTCCACTCAAATCTATTTATCACCACAACCAAACTGAAAAGGAAAACTAGTCCAACCTATAGTTTAAGTGCAAAGATAATTGTTTTTTAAAATTAGACAACGATACTTATCACCCTAACATGAAACACATGTCTACATAAAGCTTGGAATGTATGTTTTGAAATATCAAAAACATGGAATGTCTGTTTATCTAATCCTGATGAATCTAAAGTGTCTGCTTTTTGAACAGAAATTTGATATGTGTGTGTGAGTGTGTAGCTTCACTGGACGCTTAAATGTAGAACACAGATTCATAACAGCCCCTAGTGGCCATATTGAGAAACCCACTCACTTTTCTAGACCAAGTCTTTGGAACAATGTCAAGAGGAAGTGATGGAAACAATCAATTAATCATCGACTCACCCTGAGAATCTGGTCTCCTTCCTCAAGGCCTTCTTTAGCAGCCGGACTGTCTTCCAGGACACCAGCCACAAATATCCCAACATCGTTCCCACCAGCAAGCCTCAATCCGACACTCTCGCCCTTCTTGAACTTCACCAGCTTCATGCTCGGCCTGAGGGTGGACGGTTACACACTCTGAGCACGGCTGCTATGCCAGTAGAGAATCTTTGAAAAGAAGCTGGATTGTACCGCAAGATACTGTCATCGTGGGTGACGCTGGGCACAGGGGCATCTGCCGGACTAACGGGCAGGTCCACATCAGGCTGGCCGGGTTGAGCGTACACAGGCTTGGGCTCTAAAGGCACGAAGACCACAAAGAATTGTAGTCTTCTACACAAACAATCCCAAACCAGGAGTTTGTAAAGCCCTGACCTGGCAGAGGGGGGAGCTGTTTCTCCTCTCTGGGCGCGACGTGGTCTTTCTGAAACTCCTCCACCATCTTGGCAGGTAGAGGAAGCGGCCCGGCTTTTGAGACCCTGTCTTCATCACGGCTCCGGTGGCTGCTGGAAGGGGAACACAGTGAGACGCAGTTAAACTCTTGCTCAGGAATTACAATCACACGGAGACCGTGACTGGGTAGGGATTAGGAAACTAAATATCTGCTGAGATTTCAATCAAGACTGTATCATGAGGCATTGGGGTTCAAATTAGTAATACAAATTATTTAAACTACTGAAAATAATACAAATATGCAGTGGTGTAAAGTACTTGAGTAAATTGACGTTTGTATTTTTGCTGTTTTGTACTTGTACTGAGCATCAAAAATACAAGCGACTCTCCTTGACTACATTTGTGATTGAGTATCTGTACTCTTTACTCCACTACATTTGAATGGATATTGTCACCTGCAGGACGCTGAAGATACTGGATGATATTAATGAGCTAAATCACGTCAATTAGCGGCTGCATTTTTTTGCTCCTTTGGAGTTTGACTGAGACTGATTTTTGTTCTTTTCTTATCTATTTCATTCTTATTATATATATATATACAATATTATAAAAAATTGACGTGTAAACTTTCATTTTAATATTAGGAAATAAAACCTTGTAAATGAAGAGCTTCTTGTTTGCACATTTCTTGGTGCTTTTTGAGCCTAAATTCAGTACGAGTATACTTAAATCCCTTTAAAATTGGATACTTTTTCTCAAATTTTCTTGGAATTGGTGTAATTTTTAATTAATTAATTTATAACTTATACACTCTTTACACCTCTGCAAATATAAATTAAACATTTAGCCTCATCTATCTTGGCCTTAGCAACAATAGCAACAGTTTGACGCTCATGTGATTCCTATTCATAAACATTCAAGATGTGCATTGACCAATCAGAATATAGTACAGTAACTACAACTTTACTCTGAATTTGAATGCAATTTTAAATACATAATCTATAAACATGACTCATCAAGGTAATAGGACACAATACCCATTGTTCAAAAACTCACTAAGTAAGGAAGAAAAACAACCAATCGACATTCTATCCCACCATTCGAAAGTGGGAGGATGCAAGACATCAACGGTGAGAGCGTAACCTCGTCGTTATTTGCGTTCACACACTGATTAAAAGGCCTGAACACAGCAGACGCTGAATACACAGTGCGATGAGACCAGGAGTAAAATGAACTGCTCGGTTAAAGCCTTGATGATTAATGAAGGCTCCTGCACTTTGCAGTACAACAGAATGAAAATGGAAAAAAAAAAAACACAACAGCGATTTTTTGTTTTACCACACACACTATCAAGCCTGAACACACAACCCATAAAACACCATTTGCACTGAAAGACAAATGGCAGATGAGACGAGGGTAGATGGGGAGAGCAGGAGGACACTGAATGGCTTTGGGCAGCAAGGTGGTCTTGAAGGTCACAGCTGTGCTTCGCAGCTCCTTTGTTGGACTATATTTAGCGCGCCCATCTGATCAGGAGTAATAGAAGAGAGTGAGACGGAAAGAGAGAGTGAAAAGAAGTCCAGGTGCACCTCCGACCAGCGCCAAATACGACGGGTCCGTGACCTTTGTTGTCACGCCAAGCAGTAGCGGGGGAACTGCTCAAAACACCTTGCGTTCGCTCTTCAGCTCGGGCCGCCGCATGTGGTCCTGTTTTATTCATGACGATGACGAATATCTTTCCCAGCAATTACAATGTAGCTCAATGAAACAGCTTGGCTGATGACATTGAGGATAACCGTGTGGCGGCACGTAGTTTATCTCACAGTATTAGGTCTTTGTTGCCCATGCGAGGGTCTTTGTAGATTTATCATCCATAAAAACTGAAAAACTGCTCGCCAGCTGAGCGGGCAAATCTGCCGCTTTTACACAACGTAAAGGAAACGCTTTCATGTGAGCCACTAATCACAAAACATTGATAAGGCCGAACTGTGATAATCTGTTGTGCGCTTCCGTAGCTAAAACAAGCTACCATGTTTACGTGAATATAAGCACCCAGCAAATGTAAGCACCCCCTTAGTTTTGGGCCAAAAATAAAAATAACAAAAACAAGTTCTTTATCAATCGCTTCATATAATCGATGACCATTGTTCGATTGTGTCACGATCGACGCTGGCGGTGATTTAACCCAACGGAGAGACTTTTATGATGAACACTTTCATAAACTTTTATTTTGAACTGTATTCTGAACCCTGGTTGTTTACATCCGGACACTTCCTGATTTGGTTAGTTTGCTTTAGTTTTTATTTGTTTCAGCTGTTTGATTCCTGTCAAGTTCTGTCACCTTTTTATTGTGTTTGATTATTGCTTCATTATTTAATGCCTTGGTTTTCTGTGTTTCTGTATGCATGTCTGCATCTGGAACCATTATTATTTAAAAAAAAATAAAAGAGGACACAACGTAGAAGTGCACCTCTGCATAAAGAAGACGTATTTGCTAAATTGACAAACGGGTGCTTATATCTGCGTAAATACGGTAGTTTTGTAGTTGACGAGCACAAAATGTTCAGGACAAAAGAAAAGAAAACGACTGCTTCTAAACAGGCTGACTTGATCCCAAACTCTTCCGCTTTAGTTTCTTTCCGAAGCGGAAATGGAAGAGAGGCGATTATAGGGTGTTTGAACCTTTAAAACAAAGACATTGACAAATAGCAGGAAACCTCTGATGAGCATTGATGTGGACTAGTCTGATGTCGTGACAGCATGCTGGATTAGAAATATATAGTTATTGCTGACAATCTTTACCAAAGATGGGACATGAGATGATGAATGAGGAGAACATATCAGCTGTACTCAAAAAGGCATATCAAGACCACCATATTAAAGCACGCTGCCCCGCTAGAAAACACCACACACGTCCGTTTACACAGCCACTTCACATGCTAAAACAAATGCAAAGCTCACAAAAGCGTTAGTTTGAGAGGTTAGGTGTGTTCTCAAGCTAGAAATGCTCTGGAGTCCAGAACCAAACACTTACACGGGTCGGGTTTTCTGAACTGTCTGCCCTGCCGCCCTGATTTAAAACAAACACACACACACAC
>CM051501.1:26707036-26718247 GCA_028031935.1 Paedocypris micromegethes | reverse complement strand
ATTTTTGGACATTGGACAATACAAACTGCTCTGGAAGCCTAATTAAGCCGTAAATTGGCGCCACCTGGTGTTCCAGCATCAAATTACATCTAAAAGTAAACGGTGGAAAAAAAAAGTGAAAAATATTTTTTTTGAAAACCCATTAAAAAAATCATTGAACAATGGGTGACACTGGTGTCACGGGTTGCAGACTCTTTTTTTATTTTTTTTTATTTTATTCATAGCGGCTTTGCGTTGCTCTGGGACTGAGAAAAGCGTTGGATAAATAAAGTTAAAATTGAATCCAAAAGTACATATTATATCTCGAAACGCAAATTTTCGTCATTTTACTGGGGAAAAACGGTTGTTTCCCCGATGTGTCCCAATTAACAGAAGTCGACTGTAAATTAAAAAAATCTAGATGACTAAATGAACAAATGAACTAAATGAACAGTCTATTGTGTATTTGAGCTAAAAAAAAAAAGTTACGAACAAATTTCTTTAGGAAAACATCAGGCTGCTTATTCAAACTTAAAGTAAAATACAGTGGTACCCCAAATTACAAAAGGCCCGGGTTAAAAAGGTTTCCAGTGACAAACCGCGTTTTGAGAAATTTTAGTCCCTAGTTACAAAATGTTTTTAGCTACAAAAATTAGTTATGAGCTTTATTACAAAAAAATGTTATGTTTTATAACAATTCCCAATATTTGATCATATTGTAAAAGAAAAATTTTATGAATTTACGGGGGTTTGGAACAGATTAGGGCAATTTCATGATAATTGCGTCTCTACTTATGAAACGTTCGCCTTACAAATCTGCACACATTAATTTTGTAAGTAGAGGTATACAACCATACAGAAAACAACAAAAAAAAAAAAAACAATGAATATTTCATATCAGTCATTATCCTGAATACCGAAGTGACATCTCAGACGCGGAATCATTAGCATGCAACCAGGCCCGCGTATCTGTAAACGGCCTTAGCGCGAGTCTGGAATCTTTAATCGTGACGGTTTTTAAGAACCGAATCAGTGATGAGAATCCGATTGCCTTTTTCAGTGAAGCATGACCGATTGCGTCATGACCTTAGTGGGACGGAGGGGGGGATGAATGACACTCTTTCACCGGCAGACCAGGTCTCACTCCATCAGTCTCGTACCTTTGACCTCCCAGATAATAATTCAACCACCTTCGTAGTGTTTGGCCTCCACGCCTGCCTTAAACCGCCCGCCATATTGCTAGTGTATAGCTAGTTAAATGGATCCACTATGATCTGCCAACAAGAAATACGGTTATGGTCCTCATGCCAAGGCTAAAACACGCCTGAATTCCCGCCGTGATCCTGTTAAGCTCCGGAACGCTTTATAAAAAAAAAAAAAAACCAGTGCGGTCGAAACGCCAAGCAGTTTGCTTCGGCTAGCAGGCTAATCTCACCAAATTAAGTCCCTGGCTTAGGAGCTTCATTAATCACCTCAACGCTCTTATGCTGCTTTGCTTTGCCAATAAAGCGGCTATCTGACCCATGTTCAAATCTCCATTAGGACATGTTAGCTCCATGAAAGCTTGGTTCCTCCGTTATTGCGGCACAAGGGCATCGTGTGACAGGACGGAGTTAAAATAAAAGCCCCAGCAGAGGCCGGAGAAGGAATAAAAGAGGAGAGTGCCGAGCGATGAGGGAAATGTGCTGAACCAGGGGACAATTACTGCAAGCTCAAGCCTTCACCTGTGCCCAGCATGCCAATGAGGAGCTGCTGGATCGATGGGCTGCTATTAACATATCCTGCATCTTTGCGGGGCTTGTTAGAGCTACAGACGCTCTCGGGGGGATTCATTGCTGAATTGCTGCATGCACTTTGCCGGCACGTAAAAAATAAAATAGCCAGGACTCGTGCAGAAATGTCAAATGGTGCCAAGAGATGCCATGACGTCATGGGGATGAGATGTACTCGTTGCTTTTTCGTCAATTCGAAAAACGACACAAAGTTGAACTTTGATGTAAAGATGGGAGTCGATGCTTGATTATTCATCCAATGACTTAGTGGTGATGGTAAAAGAAGCTTTAAAGGTACCGGAATTCTTCTGGGAAGTTTTGACTCAACCAAGACAGAAAAAACAAACAAACAAACAAAAAGACACACAAATAGTTGCTTTGCGTTCTATTCAAAATATCGATGAACCATTATTGACAGTAAATAAATAAATAAATAATAAAAATAACATTATTCTGGCCATCAAATACCATCGGCAGTAAAGAGACAAAAAAATAATGACAAAAATAACAGTATGCTGGTTACAAATTCGCCAGTAAATAAATATGATAAAAAGTTAACATTATGCTCTTATCAATTATCATCGGCAGTAAATAAATAGTTACATAATAAAATTACACTGATCTGGCTATCAAATATCATCAGCAGTAAATAATAACATAAATAATAAAAGTAACATTATGCTGTTGTTATCAAATATCATCGGCCGTAAATAAATAAAAAAATAAATAATAAAAATAACACAATGCTATCTTATGGAAGTCAACACTGAAAGCCAACACTGGAAGCAAAAGTTCTCCAACAAGTGCTTTTGGAAAAACCAGTATGGCTATTTGGAAACACTACCAGCAAAAATGTACGGCAAATTAAATCCATGATTGGGTGGCCAATTTGGCTGGCCAATAGAGTAAAAAAAATGACCAAGACATACATTTTCATGTTATTACGTACAGGTAACATGTTTTTAATTATTTTGAGGTTCAAGTCTGAAAAACAAGAATACTGTGTTTTTAATGGTTTGACCCAGCAAGGCTTGAAATCCTGTTGTAATTGCTGTGGACTTTTCCTGTGGACTTTTCCCATACAGGCAAGTTTTCAGGCAAAGAAAACAGCGCTTCCCTCTGTAAGTCCTAAACCGTTTTGGGTACAGTAAATTAATACTTTGAATTTAAAGGCTCAAAACAAATTAAACTTGTAGCTCTGCTGTAATTAACTATAAGTACCATAAGATGAAAAGGATTTAGAAAAAGTGTGGGAAAAGTCAAAGTGGATAGGTTGCCCATTACGTTAATCAAACAACAAATTCATAGTCAAGAATAAATCATAGGTCGGCAGTTTGCTATTGTCATGTTTTGATATTATTGGCATGTTTTTTTTATTATTGTTATTACAATCTGATGTTGCCTATACTTGTCTACATCAGTCTACTTTTGGATTATAGTTTTTTTATTACAAACACTCAAACTCTGCTATTTCTGCTAGAAGCTATATTTAATAATTGTTTTTACCAATTTATAACACTGTAAATTCTTTAAAAGCGGATTCTTCCAGAAAAAAGATCCCATATTGCACCTATATTGCATAAATAATTAATTTAATTAGGTTTAAGTCTTCGTATTTGTGCATGTTGCAATATCGTTATAAGAGAAAATTAAAGAACAAACTTACGGTTAAGAAGGTTAGATTTTTAGAATTTAAGGTCGCTTTAACTAATTTAGGTAAGATTTAAGATCAGGTTTATTAAGATTCAACTTGTATACTCATCTATGCATTTCCTTTAAAGGACTACTTAATTTATGAAGTACTGTTGGAAGGGTTGCAAAAACTTTTCATTTGCTTGGTTTTATTAGAGATGTATCACTTGAATTAACTTTCAATTATTGAGGTGAAAACTGCAATTTAAGAGTGAAAGGCATTGATTATCGGAAAATACAAACAAAGGCTTATGATAATGCGGTACAATAAAATTACAGCAACTAATAGAAATGCAAATTAGACAAAAAGAAAGCATTACCAAAACAATAATGCAATTGAAAACAGTTTAAACATTTATGACAAACAAACAGGATTTAAATGTGGAAAACATTTTATTTATAACATTTTATAACATTTAATAGGAAAAATGATTTTGCGACCTGGTCACAAATAATATATTTCATGGTAATAAAATGTTAAATAAAGCATTTATGATCGCAAAACAAAACAGTTTAGATATTATTCATTGATAATATCCAGTCAGAAACCTTATCATGTATCACACACATTTCAATTATACCTAGGTCAATATATGAACATCAAGTTTGCAATATATTATGATAAAAGAAAACATGTCAAGAGTAACGTTTTAAAGCAAACCATCATGATTCTCTGCATTTTTATTGTATTATATCTACGTACGACCACCTTGAGGACCATAAAAGAGGCTATAAATAAAATATTATAATAATCGTGACAAAAGGACAAATACTCTCTGAACAGGATTTCCCCGCGAGTCTTCATAAGCACAATGATGGTTTTTCATTAGACTCCACATCACTGCACTCCTTATCTCCACAGCTAACAGACTTATTACATCACATGGAAGGAACTAGATTAAAATTCCATCTGTCTTGTACAATCTCCTCACTCTCCAGCTGAATAATAAAAGGGGAAAAGCAGCGATAGCACTGGGACCGCGTTAGGCCTGCACCATTTATCATCATTTTAGCCTGATGTAATAACATTGTTGAGTAATAAATAAAGTTATAGACTTTTGTACGATAAAGAAATAAAATAAAGACTTTTGTGCGATTTTAATGTGTGACATCAGGGAACACGTTAAAATAAATAAAATTATTAACATAATTAAAACACATTAGAATAAATAAAATAAATAATGACTTTTGTGCGATTTTAATGTGTGACATCAGGGAACAGTTTAAATCTCACGATCACTCAGCAAAAAAAAAAAAGAGTTTGTGTCAGCACATCTTCTATTTAACTTTAAAAAAAAATCTAGATTAATGTCATTATAATTTTGCAGTTCATCTAAATTAACCGAGACTAAATTAATATGCAGCAATCGTAGCAAATTTCGGATCAGCTATATGGGATACTTAAGGAACTTGACAATGCACAAGCAACCCCGGCGGCTTCATAGCTGCATCCATATTAGCACGTCACGCTTGATAGTTAGCACGTCAGAAGGCGGTAGTTTGGTTAATTAATTGTTTGGATTACTTGTAGATTCCCTTGTTTACTGTTTATTTGGACATGAATTTAAAGGCCACACTCTGTCTTCAGTTGCTAGTTCTTTGTACGTACATTAGTGATGTTCAGTTCCTGGCTGTAGAGATTTCCGCAAGACTAACTCAGGTTTATGACTTTCTTTCAGGTTGCTGCCCGCAGCGTATTTGCCAGTCGGGACAGTGTGTTTGGAACCACATTCTTTACTCGAGCATCACTTTTGGTTTCCCTTTGTCTTGTTTCATTTCAACAAAAGTCTTGCAAATGGGTCATTATGAAGCATATATAAGAGTTTCAACCACTAATGCAATACTATATTGGATTATTTTACAATATGTTCAAGTTTATTACCATATTATAAACTGTTTGTATGCATGTAATTACCTTTAAAAATGTATGTATGTGTACACACACACACACACACATGTATATAGATGTCTAATCACTTTACAGAGTCTGTTTACATGAACAGCAAAAACTATGTGTAAGTTTATAACTGATAAGTCATCAATTCAAATTGCAGTATTTATTTCCAAGTACGTAAAATTTAGTTAGTGTCAAAAGTGCAATTAATAAAACATGCAGTAAAATGCATTTAAACTGAACTAAAAGAAAAGTGTGATCATTAGATTAAAAATGTAACATACTAACAAATATTATTGTTTTTATTTAATTACCAAATATTTGTTAATATATTAAAAAATATATTAACATCGCACGCGTTTCAATCCAACGCGTTTGAAAAACAACTGCATTTTACCGTAGATTTACACGAGGGAGAAAACTCCGTCTCCAACATCATCAACAGCTCAAAGCGCATTACACCAATTAAATTGTGTGTTTTCGTCTCATGTTATATGAGGTTTAATATCAAAATTCTAAATTTGTGGTAAAATGCCATTTTTGAGGACAGACGTGGTTATTGAAGCCTAAGCTGGGAAAAGTTTGCTCTTTCGAGAGCAAAAAGGGGAGTTGGGAAGATTTATGCCTGGTTAAAGGCTGATCGGCACTGTAAAAGCGCTGATGCAACATACCCTGCACCATTTTGTCAGAATTTATGGCTGGTTTTCACCCGCTAGCCAGAGCGCTAACAAAGGAGGCACTTGATTCTGGCTGACAGCAAATTGCACTTCATGGTTTGTTCGGAAGTTTTCGTTAAATTCTCCTCAAAGATTTCGATGGCCATCTTTAATGCACTACAAGGACAGGACATGTTCGGGTAACGACGTTCCACTTACCGATCATTTGTAAATTCTCTAAGATGCTAAGAAAAGAATTGGCGATCTACTCAGCACAACTATTAAGAAGCAAACCTCTAAATCGGCTACTCCAGCGATTCTAAATCAGTGGAACAGGAGACTTTGGCTGGGTTTGTCTGCACTGATTTATAGCAGTCTGTGCAATCTAGTGTAGTAATGTTGTTATGAATTTAGTAATGTCAAATATTCCTTGTACTATGTGACACGATCAATAGATCAGGACAATTTTGAGTGGAGTTGAACTTTAAAAAAAAAAAAAAAAAAGAAAAAAAAAAAATTCAGCAGACTTTTCAGCAATATTTCAGCAATGTCACCTCCATTGTTACAGTAAATTATATTCATTGCTCTGGCAATTCCATACAACCGGGACAAACGGAACTTTACAGACTGTCTGTGACCGTGAAAATTTTTTTAAAAATAATTTACACTCAATGACATAAAAAGACAACTGTAGGCATTTCAGTAGCACTTTACAATAACTTCATGCTATGAATCACACAAGTTAAATATCAGTAAATAAGCAATGAAATATTTATAAAGCATTGTCCCTACATTAATAGAAATTAAGCAACTAGTTGTAAGCAATACTTATTACAGTAATAATGAATTTGTTTTCATTATTTATAATCATCTGTCAGTTATATCCACAGTTGTATAGTTTCATTTCTTTTTAATAGACTGATCCTTTAAATCTCATTTATAAATGCTTTACAGTGCACAAATAGACCTCACTTAATGTCTGAACAATCTCAATTTCAAACTAATTTATTGATCATTAATAAAGTGTGAAAACACTATTGCTAAGCATAATACTGGTATACAGTACAGATGCCTAAAAAGCATCAATGAAGCATTTATAGCTGCATTTAATCCTAAAACTTCCTAAATTTTATTGCTTTATTGTTCCTAAAACTTCACAAAATAAATGTATACATCATTTTCATTTGCCTTAGCAATAAACTACATATAAAATAATAAACTATTGAGAATGCGATTTTATTTATTTTTTATTTTTTTTTACAAAAAAAGTTGACTGGAAAAATGTTTAATTTAAATTTCCAAGTTATTTAAAACAGCAATCTTTAAGCCTGTTAAATTCAACTAAAATCAAATCAAACTTTAGTAATCAAATCAGGTAAAAAGTGCCGTCTATAGTGCTGAGCAATAAAATCTTCAAGTTTCGCTTTCGCATCAGGACGAATTTTTGTTTGGCGAATAACGACAATTGCATGTTTTCAGTCAAGGCAGCCTTTTGAGCTTGTGCTTGTGTAAATGTAGATTTGTAGGTTGTAGCTACTCACACTAATTAGTCTTGAGAGCAAAAGAGAATTGTGAGTGTGCATGAGAGAGAGAGAGAGAGAGAGAGATAGAGAGAGAGAGAAAGAGAGATTAAGAGGAAAAAAAAGAGAGATTGAGAGCTTGAAAGAGATTTTTTTCATTTTCTAAATTGGCTGTCTCACGCCAATCCTTCGCCAATCCATCTTCCACTAGCTTTAGGAAGAATGTAAACACTAAACCGTCTAACAAGTATTTAGTAAGCAACCGCTACTTGGCCTACTTAAAATATGAACTTCAGGTGGTAATGACCACATGATCTGAAGTTACAAACCAGCAATATTCTCAATTTCCTATTTATATGCCAATAATTGTTTGCTTGGGTCATAATTTGACTAACTCATATTATTGTAATATTATACTATTGACTGACTAACTAAAAGTACATTAAAAAAATGTTTTAGACCCAACTCAAGTTTACTTGAGGACCACAACTGCCAATAGGGATGGAAATTATAGTAACATATTCATAATGACTTGTAAATGTATGAGAGTTAAATTGGTTTTTAATTTATTTACATTCCCTTAATAAAGATTCTCCCGTGTAACGCAGGAAACGTTATTGAATCTGTTCATCTAATAAAGTAACAAGAAGCTCATCTCAGAGACAAATCACAGTAACATTTCAAGGTCACTGGTTTAACATGAAACCAATAAGGAAAAGATAAACGCAATTTACATTTTGCAATATCGTACAAAAAACAAAAAAAAAACAAAACAAGCTACTAACAATTAGTAAATATTTTCCTATTAGTTATACGAAGATTCATGACAATATCCGAGCGCAATTGCAAGACCTTTTTGACAACATTATTTGTTAGCTTGCTCTGCAAAAAAACAAAAACAAAATGCAATTAATTTGCAAGGTTAACTCAAGAAATCAATTACAGCGGTGACAGATTCTGCCAATCAGACACAGTGGGTGGGTCGGCTGTGAATAAACAGGCAGTGATGTCACTCAGGACAGAAGAAAAGGTGAATGTAGTAGGTAAAACAAGATGGTCGCCCAACAAGTGGATGATAATTTAGTCTTCGTGAAAGTTTTATCTAGTAAAAACCAAGTATAATCGCAGCCCTTCAGTCCCAGGATGTATATGCCCCTCCCACTGTCGCTGATTGGCTGAATCTGCCGCCTCTCAAATGAACTCAGAAAATACTTGGCAAATTGATTTTGCTTTTGCGTTTGTTCATTTCTGTGTGTTTGTTCGACTTTTTACAATCACGCCCACATCCACAAAAGTGTATTCTTTCTGAATGATTTGGCCATAGAATTGGTTCCATTTCATCCACCACAAAATGTACCAGAACCCAAGCGTGGATTTTGAAAAGGCAGTTTTCTGGACCCTCTTGCAGATGGAAGGGACATCTGAACACAGCCGGATTCAGTGACCGTGGCCAATGCAGTAGGACAGGAAGCCACCAAGCGATTGTTTTCAACGGCACAAAACGATTTCTAGAAGCTCGACTAGTTCCTGTAGTGCAATCTAGCAGCACACGGACAACATCTGCAGCAACAAGGTGAACTAATGGAGTAACCCAGGACTAGGCCATCAGTCAGGACAATTGGCTTCCAAGCAGCACGCGAATAATTCATGCCGCCCGTACGGATGACAACCGGAGCGAAGACGCCGCACTAAACGCAAAAATGATATCCTTATCATTACAATGAAAATGTAATGCATTTGCGAGAATGATCTCCTGCTCGGCGTGGTCATCAGGGCAGTACGTCAAATAGCACGTCGAGCTTTTCCCGCCGCCGCAGTGATTACGAGGAGTCGGAGAAGCATCTATTTAATCTCCAGCTCATTTCTGCGGCGACTGGGAACACTGAACGGAGCGAGCCAGAGCGACAAGCTAAAAATAGATCTGGCTGTTGCCGTCAGGCTCTGACGCCGAGGACCAGCAAGACGAGGAAAGTTGACGTTCAGGGGAATCAGTGTGGTGGCGTGTTACTACTGCCGAGATTATGCTCATTCGCAGAGAAGCTCTGCACAAGACTCACATCAGCTCAGGAAAAAAGGATTTCCTCCTGCATCAGTTTTTACGATACATTTTGAAGCACGTTAGCGTAGTAAATGTCCAGCTGTGCTAATAAAACATCCATCTTCTGTTCTTTCTTTTCCTAATGTTACATCATTGTAATTGTATACCATGTGGTCGGGAATGGAACTTGGGTCTAAGAGTTTACGGGTTCAAATCTCTCTCCGGTTGAGTGTCCTTAACACTGCCCACTGCTCCGGGTTTGTGTGTGTAACTTTACTGGTTGGTTTTAAATGCAGAGCTCAATTTCTATATGTTTCCTAGTAGCCAGGTAGTCAAATGCACTCACTTCCTTTTCTTTCTTTTTGTTTATTCAGAATTCTTATTCTTTTTCATTTTTTTCATTGCAACTTTTGATTTGATGCATTAACTGAGGTATTTTCACCTAAACTCTTTCTTTCAAAACGAAAGTCCAATCGGTTGTTTTTCAGAAGACTGAATGAGAATCACAATGTTGTTTGCTTAGAATAAAGATCACGATTTTTTCACGACTCTGTAGTTTGTTTATAACTGTAAAGATTTATCCCTGAACATCAGGTTGTCAAACAGCAATAAAATATTCGTTGCTTTGAATTTAAATACATTTAAGAAAAATAATGTAGTGTAATAGAAGTGATGTAAAGACAAAAAAACGATGCGTTCAATCGATAGGACCTGATCTGCTTTGTCATAGGTTTACTCTGACCAATCAGAGCAAGGACTGAGAAAAGTGGCAAAAAGATTTGTACTCTAGCAGATGAGACGCTGGTTAAGTCACAAGATCACAATCTTTTAACAATTAATCGTGCAGCTCTAGTTTTTATGTCTTTTTATGTGTTCACATTGCATCTAAAACAACAAAACCATGCACCAAAAGGCCAAAAACAGTCAGAAAAGCGTCAGCCATGCCAGACGGAGTGAGAAGCCGCAAACAAATACTCCAAAAGAAGCCATGTAGACATGGAGCGAGACGTCAGAACTTCTGTCCTAAACACACAAACCGAACCAGGCAGAAAGTGCTGATTCAGAACCACGTGATCGCAATCATCGGGCCAGTGGAGATCCCAGGAGCATCACACAGAATCAGGCACACATGCATGGAGTTTCACCGATTCTCCGTTGGGTCCGACGTCAGGTCAAGCAACAGTTGCCCTTGCGAAAACGTAAATCCTTTGACGCAAACGGATTCGCCACAAGCGCTTGACTTACAGCCGTTAGATGCCCGCAGAAGAAGAACAGACATATCTGTGTCGCTCTTCAGATCCAAACCATAGTCCTGCAGCCCTCATGCTGAACCTGGCTCTTCTGCCGAGATTCCCGCTTCAGCCGGGCAGGAGGCGGGGGAGGGAGGAAGGTGGTGCGGAGAGACGAGGGGGGGAAGGGCATAAGGGACAAACAAATCAAAAGCCAGACCGTCCTGACCGAGACTCCACCATGTGTCACGCAGAAGGCGTCGCTGGATCTCAAAAGTATCTGGTCCGACTCGGAGGATCCACAGCATCTCTATTCGCCAGCAGGGGCAAGCGAGTGGCGTAGAAGTGGATGAGGAGCTGCTCAGTAGGTGCACGGATCCATCTGCAGTAGAAAGTGTTGTGTGGGTCTTAACTCCTTCAGTGCCGTGGGG
>CM051501.1:26611667-26707013 GCA_028031935.1 Paedocypris micromegethes | reverse complement strand
GGGGGGGGCAGGGTGGTGCAGGACTACACTAACGCTGTGCGGAAGACTCTCTGGAAGGTTTCCACACCAGAAGATGAGCAGATTGAGAAGTATGTGTTGAACTTTCGCTGCTCGATGAACTGCGTCGCCAATGTGCTGCAGATACACTCTGCTGCTGTGACCGTAACTGCGGCAGTGCGCAACTTTTCACCCGACTAACGTGAAATCAACAGGAGGTTGTAACTGATAAGATGTCTTGCCGAGATGGCTCCGTCAAATAAGAAACGGTGTTTTCTTGTGGCCAATACAAAGACTTGGGGTCTTTTCCTCCTTTAATTAAACGACGTAATGATCCTTCATTCTCATTTCTGATGGCATTTTTTATTGCTGCTTCTAGTTCCTCTTTTTGCGTCTGGTTTTACTTTTATTCTTTGTAAAGATGTATGACTTGGGGGTGCTTTATTATTATTTTTTGTGCTAGTTTATGTATACCTATGCTGTAAAAATTACCAGTAAAAATAATATTTGAAAAAATGTGAAAAGTTGCTGCCATAAAATTGACAGTAATCCACAGTAGGACCTAACACAATCAATTATTTAGCAAAAATCATCAAATTCGATACATTCCATAAAATGATCTTGTGTACAGTTTTATTTAATCACTTTTTTTGTAATGAAATGTATAAAACATCGCAATGAAATTATTTACCATAGAAGCTATTTATTACTTTAGAAAACTCTTTTGAAAACATTGGAAAGACATTTATTTTATTATTTATTATTTTTATAGAACTTTTTCTATATATACCCGTACTATAATAGTGCATCAGTTCATATCCAATGGAAACCATACAAACAAAAAGGTCTCCTGGCTCGAATCACAACTGCCTGGCTCGGAACTTGTAGAATATGTTGAAATGCATGTGCAACAACTCTGACAGGTTGTTAAGATGGAATGCATGGGCTCGGCGTGCCGGCAGATTCCACAGATGCTTTCCTGTCTTCACTCCATTGCAGCATTTAGCAAGGAGGCGACAAGGATTTGTCACTATTAATAGGCGCATGATAAAAAAAAAGTGCACGGATTAAACGTTTTGCAAACGGCTGGTACTTTTGCATCTAGCTTGGTACAGTTTTTACGCCCTTGTCTAAAACACATTATAATAGTGGGGTCTATATATGAAACCCAAATAATAATGGAACTGAAAAAAAGATCATTCTTCCTATTCTTTCTTTGAAAATATTTTAAAGTTGCTTAAACTTTAGAAACTCATTAAAGGCATGTTAATTTATGAATAGATTAGGAATTTGTCTATGCATTACCCAATAACACAATAAAAAAAATGGGTTCGTATTAATAAAAATACAGATTCTGTCAAAAAAGTAGATTTATCGATGAATGGATGTCTTGTTTATGAGGTAGACATTCCAAATGTTCTGACCAGATTTTGTAATTAAAAAAAATGCATTTCTCTGATACCGAGGTATCAAATATTGTAGAATACACTCAATGAATTTGCCAGAACAAATATGAATGTTTCCAGGCTTTCCATAAAAGTTCTTCAAATACTAAACTTGACCCAAAGTTGCATTTAGAGCATCTGTACACAGGAAGTCTTCCTCACCTCATGAAGGTCTTCTTTAAGGGAAATATAAGAGGGAAAAACAGGATACCAGTCAAGCAGCGCAACTGTATCGAAAAGGCTATTTATAGCTCAAGGCTGCTGACACTACAGTATTATAAAGAGCCATAGGTAATGATTCGGACTCGGGTTTCGCCGTGAGTGAGGAGACACGGTAAGGATGGATGGATGCTGCGGTTCAAATCCACCGAACGACCTTTATCTGTGACATGAGAAATGTGAGCGATTCTCGCTGTGGGAAAACGACAAAAGACGTTGTGCTGCGGCGATTTTTCAAGGGCGTCTGCGTGTCAATAAAACAGTGTTTTCGGTGAAATCAAATATTGAGGAAACGAAGCTGGGACGACGACCGTTCCTTTAAGATCAGGCCCTTCTCATTTAGGGGAAGTCATCTGAAGGCGGTTATTTTAGCTTCTCAGCTGCTATCATATCTTTCAGGATGCCCGGACCACCTACGATGTCACACTTGTGCCCCCCGGACCACGGAAGGATCACTCATTTCCTGTCATTATGTCGGGAAGCTGCTAACTATAGTTCCACCTACACAACCGAGGAGGTAGAATTACACGCTTCTCACAGAAGACCTTTATTGCATCCTTTGACCGTTTTGTTTCCTAACTACTGTCGACTTTTGTCTTGCTCACTGGTAAAACACAGATAAAAATTAAAGCACAAACTAGATACGGTTTTAGTTAAATTCTACGTAAAACAAATGTCCTTAACAGCAAAAAAAAAAAAAAAGTTACTTTAATTCATCTTCAACAAGCAAATGTAGCAACAACTTTTAATTTTTAATCTGTAAAAAAACATTGAGCATATAAACCGCAGCATGTTTAGGACAATGGTGCTGTGGCTGGGAATTGGCTTGTGTCTAAGAGGATGTAGGATCAAATCCCACTCTGGTTCTACAAATGAGTGTCTTAACACTGCCCACTGCTCCGGCTTTGTGTGCTGTGTCACTTTACAGTGTGTGTAAAATAAAAGCTGTTGTGAACTGTGCTTAACAAGCCGGCATCAATTTATGTTGCAGTAAATTTCTTAAGGGAATGAGGCAATGTCGACATCTCAAAGATGCTGAAGGTACTGGATGCTATTTATCAGCTAAATCGCATGAACGTGAATTAGAGCAATGAATGTATTTTACTAATTGTATTAAATCATATGTATTTTACTAGACAGAATTTTATTTTATTACTTTTTTTCTTTTCACACTTCAGTTTGACTGACTTTTTTTCTGACTTGTTCTTTTTATCTACTTTGTTCTACCATTTATAAAACATTGAGGTGTTAAATTTGTTTCTGTGTTAGAAAACAAAACCTCATGAATAGAGCTCGTTTTCACATTTCTTGGTGTTTTTTTGTGTGTCTAAATTCAAAGCAAGTAAAATACTAACAATAAGTTATTTTAAAATTGGATTCTTTGTTACTTTGACTCAAGTGACTTGTTACTTGGAGTAATTTTTACAATAAGTATCTGTACTTTTACTCAAGTATGTCTGTCTGGTACTCTTCACACCTAGGCTGGATAACTAATGAAATGCAGAGCACATTTTTCATACGGCCCCTAGTGGCCATATTGAGAAAGTTGCTCACTTTTACCTAGTTATCGTTAGCATTTTAGCTATTCCGAGCATAATAACGGGACCAAAACCTAAAACCTAAAAATCTAAACATTTCTCACAGCACGCAGACTTTTCCCCATCACTGTACGTGTCACATCAGATAAAGCAAGTTATCAGCGAGACGGCAAACAGAAGCATTCCCTAGAACCATATCAGCGCCGAATGAGCCATTATACTTCAACGGTGAGCAAATCCTTTCAGCCGACCAGTAATGACACCTATTAGACTAGATTCCAATCCAGACATGCACCATTATCAGGGTCTTCCACCGACCCCGGAGACTCGCAGGAAGGCGCTGATAACAGTCGTGGCGAATAAAGACCCAAACTTAGCATCACCAGCCCCCTTCCAACCACACAAACCCCCGAGACAAGAGACGGAGAGTTTGGCTTCAGTGAGATACGGATTATCAGGACACTCGCTTCGCCCAATCCACTCTTCGGAACTGATAGGCGGACAAGCACTAATGAAAGCAGGCAATTACAAGTTTGTCACACACACACACACACACACACACACACACACAGGCCTTGGACCATTTACAGCCGAAATGCTATTTTCATAAATCCCAAAGAGCAAAAATGGCCTCGTTTAGAAAGAGCAGAAGTGTTGTGCTGTGATCGAGTCTCCACGCACGTCCATTTACACTTGTTTGTACTTTTGTAGAGGAGCAAATTAATTTTTGTCAAATTTTCAATGTCTATTACATATGTAAGTCTGTGAAACGATAGTAAATGGCAGTGGTGTAAATTACTTGAGTAACTTTTACTCTTTACTTCACTACTTTTTTGATTGAGTATCTGTACTCTTTACTACACCATATTTGATCGCACACTTACCATCCCTCGGGCAAATTTAAATGTCATTTTTATATAATGAAACAAAACGTCATACATTTTTACAGTAAGGCATCTGTACTTTTACTCAAATATGGTTTTCATTAAAAGAAACGTAGAAATAGTACAATTTACTGCCGTAATTCAGTTCTCAATTCCAATTTTTGAAAAAGAATATTATAGATGTTGAAGTTTTTTATTTATATTAAAATTATTGAATAAAGCTCTCGTCTTAAATATGGACAATCAACCAATCAAATTGTATCAGTATGCAAAGTATCCATTTTATTAATTGTGCACCATTACCATCCAATTACTGAGATAAGAAGCAACACTATCGTCATTAGCATAGTCGCTTAGCATAGAAGCCCATCAACCAAGAAAAGAAGATACAAAAATAGATGTAAAATTCACGTAAAAACATCTACAACTATTGTTAGAGTAAACAAAACCAATCCTTGTTGTTTCACGGGATATACAACCTGTCAAACTAACACGCGGCCACAAAAGCAGCGCCGCTAGCCTCAGCTAGTATCACTGAATCCAAACCGCCTGTTTTCCCGAAACCAGTTGAATGGCTTACCTGGGCGAAACACAGAGCGAGTACGCCAGGTATGGAGGCGTGCCGCCGTGTCGTGTGTGTTTCACTGTTTACATTACAGCGTCTGGCTCGAGCCCAGTAGATAACGTGACGCGAAATACTACACCAGACAACGGTAAAGCCAAGCTCGAGTTAGCTTCTGTTATTGTGGACCTTCCTCATCCTGCCCCCCAGCTTGAAAGAACCTCAAAACCAGTGGTGTGCTAAAGTACTTGAGTAATGTAAGAAAGTTCATTTACTTGAGCATTTAGGCTACTTTGAACTTGTGCTGAGTAGCACAAATATTAGCAAGTTTAAGTCTCTACTTGACTACATATGTGATCGAGTATCTGTACTCCATTACATTTAAATGAGCACGTATCGTTACTCGTTAGATTATGACAAGTCAGCATCTTTTCTGCCAAGGTTAATTTCTTTGGTGGATGAGACGATATCACCATCTGCAGGATGCTGAAGGTACTGGATGCTGTTCATGAGCTAAATTATGTGAATTTGCACTTTTTTGCTCATTGTTGTTTTTTTTTATCCATTTTGTTCTGCCATTTTGAAACACTGAGGTGTTAACATTTCTACATTAACAAATAAAACATCATAAAAGAAGAGTTTCTTGTTTTTCACAATACTTGGTGTTTTTTTAGCCTAAATTCAGCACGAGTACTTAAGTACTAAAATTTGTAAATTTGCATTGGAGTAATTTTTACAGTAAGGTACTCAAGTATGCTTTTCAGGTTATGCGGACACTTGTTTTGCGAGCTGACAATATTTCCAAGAGTTCGACTTCAACGAGAAATCCTCCGACAATTTCTGTCACATTAGCATGCGGTGTGAATTCCGTATTGAGGATCTATGCTAATTTCCTCCCTCGCCAGTCGCCCTGCAGGCACAGCTGTAAACCGGGGTCTTCTTTTATATGCCAATGTTTCGCCCAACAACTTGCAAAATGCAAAATATAATCAAATACACCAAATAAATCTGATTTCGAAAAATGTAGGAGACGGTCGGCCCTAACGCGGCAAAAATGCTCAAATCAGCTCTTTATTACCAACCACACTTTGTTCTACGCCGCGGACGCGCTTATTAGCTCAGACTCATTAAATTCCATTAGTTATTGGAAGAAAATACATTATTCTAAAAACGTTCCACTTACCGCAAGTAGCTCGTTCAGCAAATGCTAACAAACCCGTTCTTAAAAGAGGCCTTGTCCGGCAGCCTAGTAATGCTTTAAGCGACACCTTTATTAAACCCAAAAGAAATCTAAATAATTCTAACATAAAACTAAAACAGAATGTCAATGAAACCGCACCAGGCTCTGTGCAATTCGCGAGTATAACAAACTCAATCTGGAGAGTTTGGGTGACATCATATACTGTAAAACATACTGTACGTTAATTCCAAGTGAAGCAACTCTTAAGTCTTTGTGCTCCGACAGCGCTATTTTAAAAGGTGTCGTCTCAGCACATCTATTCCAGGCCGCAGAGAAAACACCAGAGTTATGCTGAAGATTGAGCCGTACTGACGTCTGCGCTGTAGTGACAACTGCTCCGGCTGCGCTAAATAAACAGTGAAGCGCGAGAGAGATGCTCAACCGGTCATGATGTAGAACCGCTCATTATACAGACGCTCTGATTTGCCCTACAGTAACATTTATTCTCATTTCGAGAAAATTGTCTTTTCAGAAACGGATACTTTACTTTACGGCGAGTACAAGTCCATTTCTTTGACTAAAATCCTCACTAAATTACTGCATTAGAGAAAAACGTTGTATTAACATTTGCTATTGCTTTATTGACTTAGAATTCAGAACTTAAGCACCGAGAACTAAATGTATTTATCAAATTAAGAATAGAATAAATATTTCATGTTCATCTAGAAAATAAAATTGGGTTGGGCTTGTGTGTTACTGTGTTACTACAATCAATAATTCACTGGTAACTAACAGAGACAACGTGTTGATGTCGACCATATAAATTGAGACAAACATTTTCACACTAATTAAAATTTGTAACATTTGTGTGCTCTGTCCCAATGAAAAAGTGTTGTGAATTATGCAGGCATACATTTAATTTTCTCATGAATTTTGTTTTATATTTAAAAAATACTGTGTTGTATCTTCCAAAGTTTGCAATATTCTTGAAAATTATCTTTTGTCTCAATTATATAACATGTCGAAAAATGAAAAATTGCTCATATTTTGATAATTGCCAACATAATTGAAGTTAGTCGACCAATCCACCCATCTATATTCTCAACCCCTTTTTCCATTTTTGGGTCACGGGGAGTTGGAGCCAATCCCAGCAACTCTTAGCCAAAAGGGGGGACACACCCCCTGAATTAGTGGCCAATGACTGTTACAATATAATAATAAAATTATAAATTACACAATGAATTGTATAACAGACTCACAATTACCACTTCTACCCTAAAGTCCTTATTTAATTCAAATCCACAAGACAGAATAACCCGGTAACAAATGCAATAATGCACCAAAAGAAATGGTAAAAAAGAACAGAAAAAAAAAAAACTACATTTAAAGGTCATGCAAAAATATACTCAAAAAATAAATACATGTTTTAAGGAAACATGAAATTGTATATTGGATCATCTCAAACGTCAAATTCAGTTTGTGGCCCATCGAAGACGGTGCTAGAGAAACTTTGTTCCCCAATATCCGCAGGCGAGACATGGACCGGCCCACCGCAGTCGCTAAGGAGGTCTCACACATTCTTTAAGAGGATTAAACAAAAGAGTGAAGGGCACTGGAAGGAAAAAACAGGACGTGTCCGTGTTTAAATTCGTAACTGTAAACACTACTAAAACTCTACTCCTATAGTAAAAACACTATAAGGTTTTAAAGGGATTTCTTATTAATTCAAAGTAAAATAAAATAAATGTAAATTTTTACCGCACAACCCCCAGAAGTGAGTGTATTGCTCAATTATGAATTGCCGTAAATGGGAATAAACGATAAAAAATTAATTTTTTAGTTAGTCAACACCTAGTTAACTCAAACGACGCTAAAAACATTTCCCATACGCAAATCTACAAGCATGTTTCCTGTAATTGAAGTTGTAATTTCCCATCAGGAACGGAGTAAGGCCAAAGGAACCTTCCATTTAGGCTAGACAGGAAATCGTGTTGTGGTTCTGCCTTTGATCTCATGAAGAGATTAGACCAACAGGATTACCGCGGTTTGACCAGTGAAACAAACGGCCCAAAGTCACGGAGCATGAGAAGGATAAGCATCACACAACAATACAAACTACCGCACAATCCCGCTCGCCTCCATTACCGTCAATCCAGATTTATACTCGCAAAAAAAGCGTTTGTTATTCAGACAGTGTGCCAGTGTGTGCGTTTAACATTACTCAATATTATCTTAAGCTTTTACAAATAATATTACAAATCAGGATAATTTGGACGCTGGTGAGTCCTTTACCATACGTCCTTTATCCGTGTTGAGATCAGTGAGTGACAAAAAGCTTCATTAAAACTATAAACTGTTCAACAATTTTCAAAATCTTGCTCTTTTTGTCATGATTGTGAAATTGTTGCGACCTGCGACGATCGGAAAAGATTTCAAATGCAAAACTTGCAAAGAGTGGTCAAGTTTCAATGTTTATCAAACTTTTTAAGCGTTTAAAAAGTTGTGTCAATTCAAAGCGTTTGGCAAGAACGACATTTTGATGTTTTATTTATTTGACTGCTATACTAGTTCAACTTTTTACTTTGAAACTTCGGAATTATTGCTGACACAATAAAGAGGTCATTCGATTCAAAATAAAGCATGTTTCTTTGCACAATTAAACTGGCTAAACTTCTGGCTGTTTATCTTTAATCTAATTCCTTGAAATTTACCGCGTCATTTGGGGAACTTTGCAACACGCGTTTCTTTAATCTGAAGTTTGCGTGGTTCTACATTTTTTGCATGTTTGAGGAACTACCCAACCTGGTTTGCCATCACATGTAACGTTCGGTGTATTTACTCCAAAAATTATTTATAATAACTGTCGACTCATCACGCTGTTAAGACCTGTGTTTCAACAGCCAATCAGTCATTTGTTTACTTTTTAAACTTGAATCTATTTAGCATAAAAAGCCAATGACAATGAACATGTTGTGTGGGCTGATGCGGCAGAACAGGTTTGATCACGTGACTACAGACTGGCATGACGGGTCACCGAGTAACATTCCTGGGATGGTTATATGTTACACCTGTTTAAAGAACCAGATCACCTGTGGTGGGCGGGGCGTGGGAGTTGTCAATGGAGGTGTCAGTGGAAAGAAAACACCCAAGAGAAACTGAGGTTATGACCAAATATTCGGTCGTCAAGTACGTTAGCCATTTTTTTTGCAATAAACTAAGAGGTTTAAGTTGTTGTTGTTGTTGTTGTTGTTGTTTTAAAAGTCACTATTAAAATCAACAAAACTCTACATACACAATTTCAAAGTAAATTACGCATCTTACGCACTTCTGGATTTATGGCCCGTTTACACAAGCACGTTCGTAAAAAATACTTTACAATTCTAAGCGTTGTAGGTTGTCGTGAAAACTCACCTGAAATTGAACAATTTTACCTTCACTCAGGAACACACCGCCTCACAAACCACTTCGGCCAAAGCCGTTATATGTCGCGTGCTTAGCCGATCGAATTATCGCGCTGCACGCCGTCGAATTCGAATCAAAACAAACACCCGGCGTCACAACGCAACCACGGTGAAAGACCAAAGCAACCGCGTTAACGCAGAAGTCACAACTATTCAACCGACAGGCTAGTGTTAGCATGTGTTAGCATAAGTTGAGGGAATCTCTGGCGCGTCGGGCTAAGGCTAAAACCGCACACGCGCGTTATATCACCGCGTATCGACGAAACGCGTTCACATTCCGGCGGAATTCCACGTCGCGATTCGGTTCCAGCATCAACTGGCAAACGACAGGTGATTACAGAAAAAAGCCAGTACAAACCTTATGCGAGGCAGCCCGGGCAGACATTTTGTTCCTTCAGCTGCTCGCGCTGAATGAAGTTGATGCTAAACGCCGTCGCCTCGGAGAAATAAGGAGGAAAAACAACAAGGCTACGGTGGCGTGGCCGAGGCAGGAGACATGAATCCCGCGTCGTTCGCCCTCTCCGGCCCGCGTGAGTGCGTGCGTGAGAGCGGGGCTAGTGTTGGCTGTGGCTCGCAAGGATGCACAGCAACATGTCAGATTAAAGTTGCTCTCGCGGAGCTTCTCTTATTCCCGACGCGGCGAATACATCTCGCAGAATCTCGTCCCGCGCTGGTATAAAAATCCGTCCGGCGGCGCGTTGAGAGAGACACCTGCGGGGAAGCGGAGGGCGGGATGCCGAGCGTCAGCTTCAGCTTCAGCTTCAGCGGAGGAGGAGGACGAGGACGAGGACGAGACGAGCGCCGCTCTGCTCTTTCCCACAGCACAGCACAGCGCGGCAGTGACGTGTCTGTCTGTCTGTCTGTCTGTCTGCCCGGACATTTCCATTGCGGCTCTCCGGGGGTGGGGACGCGAGACTAGCGGCAGTAGCAGCATCGCTTTCTGGGATGTTCCATTTTGCCGCCGTCGTTATTCAATGAGGCAAATGTTTGGATTTGAAAGCAGTTTGCGATTTTAGTTGGATTATATGAAGGGGGAAAAAAACTGGTAAAACTCAAGACAAACACGCACAGTAGCTGCCTGTCTGTCCGTCCATCCACACTTATAACTGTCTAAATATTTATTTGTTGTCTGTCTGTCTGTCTGTCTATCTACCTATCTGCATGTACGTCTGTCTTTCTGCTTCATCTATCTATCTATCTATCTATCTATCTATCTATCTATCTATCTATCTATCTATCTATCTATCTATCTATCTATCTATCTATCTATCTATCTATCTATCTCTCCATCTGAATGTCTGTCTATCCATCTGAATGTCTGTCTGTCTTTCCTATCTATCTGTCTGTCTGTCTGTCTATCTATCTATCTATCTGCACACATCATTCATCAATTTAGTGCCTTCCATTTAATTAGTGTGTAAAGGGATGTTTAAAGAAAGAGTGCAAAGCAAAGTTCATGTCTATGTATTTAGTATTGAATTATGATTTACTTCAGCTCCAATTTTTTTGTCAGATTTTCATTCAAGAAATACTTCAAAGTATATACCTGCAATGCTACATTTGTCCCAAAGTCTGTTTTATAGCCTCATTCCTCCCACAGGAAGTCATCTCTCACCACCGCATTACATAATAACTTCCTCTCATTCTTTTGGACACTTCACTTGAGGTTTTATCAGTATTTGGGGTCACAGTCAACAACTGTCCAAATAACTTAATATAGAATTGAACCGAAAGCACTAGAACATATATTGAATCACAAATATAATGAAACACACTAAAATTAAACCTTTTAGAACATAAATATGGATGAAAACAGGCATGAATATTATTCAAGAAAATATTCTTAAACATTAATTCATCTATAATTATATATTTTTTCTATTTTATTTAGTGAATAAATAAACCTACACTTTTGTTTACTTAAAATATGTTGTCCTCCATGAAAATGTGTCCTAAAATTATACACATTGGACATATTTACTTGATATAAAAATCATGATAAATTGTAATAAAAAAGGGCCTTTTATAACACCAATAATAACAGCACTATACTAAAGCTAATCCCTGACATGAAAATGTACAAAATTAAAGTGATTTCCACTCATTAAAATAAACATGCAGATTTTGTTTGGCTACTACTGCTTTTCTACTCTTGCTCGGTTATTTGGAGACAGCGCCTTCTGCAGTTGTCCAGAGCCACTACAGCTCTCCGTTTACAGATGGACCTCACATATTCATGCTGGGCTCCAAATGGCAGTAATGCTCAGTCAGACGCCTGCCACATCTCGGAAACACAATGCCAGGAAGCAAAATAAATTGCCCTTGACACATGTGCCTCAGTGTGGCAGTGTCAGCTCTCCACAACAACAACGCGATGGCTGTAGTTCTTCAACGTATTAAAAAGACCATTGTGATTAAACACAGAAATAGAAATTATTTGAGAATATCGCTAGAGACTGAAGAAACAAAGACGATTGGAATGGTGATTTATTTTTTCAGGAGTGACATCATTATTGTTGTCGCAGTCTGTGTATGAAGCAATGATGTCGCCTTGGATTTGCTTCGAATCAAAACCGCGAGGGATCCATGGATCAAGGCAACATGCAGATAACAGGGGACAGGAAACGAGTGTGAAGGTCGTTTAGGTTAATTAAGAGAAGAGGGGGCTATCGAGCCGTCTCCTCGAGGCTGTGACAAGCCATGGTCTATCCCTTGTTTCATTTCTGGGTCACAGGGAACTGGTGACACACATTTTGGATTGGTTGCCAAACATCAAGCATATAGAGAAAATTTTTTTTGATGAGGTGCCAACTTTACTGAGGTAAAAGTGCGCAATAACTGATAAATCACAGTTTCTTTGTATGAACTAGACAAGCAAAACAATATGTGTTACGTATGTAATGTTACGTGTTATTTATACTAAAGTATGCGTACAATATATTGTTTTGCAAACAGACTATTATTAATATTATCTCTTCCATACTTTTTCAACTCACGTTGAATAATTCTTCAATTTGATTGGCTGATGAGCAAAGGTCCACAATCGCTGCTTGCATCTATATTTGTTTAACTTTTATATATTTATAAGCATGTATAGTATAAAATGTACACTTTGTGGGACGAATAATAGCTTTAATAATTTTCTTTAGTTAATGCCTTAGTATAGCCATCATTGAATGTCATTCAACAACTCATAGTTACCGCAATTTTTGGACTACAGTATAAAGTGTGGCAATAATAAATATCAATTTCGCAAATTTATTTTAGACTTATCGTACAGATTATGAGACGCACCTTTAAAAGATGTTTTTTGTAGGAACGCAATAGCACCGCATAGTCTGTCAAACACGGTAAATGTCTGATCCACATGGCAGCACACTGGAGCAGTCACTCACTACACAGCGACGAGGTCTCTATTAACTCAATGTGTGAGATCGAGGCCCGGTCTGAATCCGTTTTTGTCTGTCTGTCTGGAATCCGGAATTTGAATCTGTGCTTTTCGTGTGTTTCTCCAGGTCTCCGGTTTCAGAGATATTATTTTAAGGAGATTTGGGATTGGAAAAAAACTGCCCATAGGTAAGAGTGCATGTTTGTGTTCGTGTACAGCGAGTGTGGCTATGTTTACTACATCTGGTAATACGTTGCCATCCATGTAATGCGACCTTGAGCATCTCGAACGGCGTTATGTAAATTAAACGAATTATTATTAACGGTAATTCAACAGACGTCTATATATGAAGACGACAAACATTCCGGTTCCCTCTCTCAAACAGTCACAGGTAGTTTAGTGTCTTTCCTCGCACAGAAACTGGAGCACAGTTATTACACAGAGAACACAAAAACTATTTTCAGAAATTCATCCATTTCAGAAGATGGAATGCTTATTGCTATCTCAATTAAACAGATGCATTTTGTGGATTATGGCACGTAAAATCACTTTGTTTTGCAAAGCTTGACCTTTTCCAATGACCAGTCACTAATAAATCTCTCCCATCTGTCCGATACAAGGACAAGGATCCCGCAATGGCACTGAGTTTACACAAGAGAGCGCAAAATCCAGCACAGAAGAGGAAAGCTTGACTTTGGCAAGGGCGGCACAAGGTCACGAGAACAGAAACGTCCCGTGAAAGAACTGTAAAGGTTGTGATGTGCAGCCATTGATCATAAATGACCTGTTATTTGACGTGAAGCATTGCTTACGCTTCCTATCGAAATAATAATAAAAAAAAACACTGGGTGGCACAGTCGGAACATTAAAACAAATGAATTGAGTCAACAACAGGCTGTTATGAAGGCGGTACGTTCTAGAAAGTGCTCTGTCTGCTGCACCATCAGTTTGAAGTTAAGCGTCTGGATGATGATATTGCTCAGTGAAGCTTGAGAAGCAGTAAAGCAAGTTGCTGTCACAAGTATTCTTGCCGGGATTCGCATTAAAGATGGGATCTCAATTAATTTGGCGCCGGTGGCCTTTCATTAATAGGTTTCGTGAAAGAATATATGTTTTACGTAGGTTTTTTAGGTAACACCAGACAGAGGAACCCAGTTTGAGGCCTGGTCTGTGTGTGTGTGTGTGTGTGTGTGTGTGTGTGTGTGTGTGTGTGTGTGTATGCTATTTATCGACCTGGTTTCTGCCATTTTGTGAAACTAAAATGTCATAATATGCTTCAATACTGTGACAAAAATAAAAAGGATTGTGAATAAAGGGAGTAAAAGAGTCAGTAATATGATGGACTGTTAGTCAGATTTCCTCAGGTCTTTTACAGTGGCTCTGAATCATCGAGCAGAAGGGAAATTGCAGGGTAAGCAAAATCATTTTTAGGGCAGCATGTGGCTAAAAGAAAAACTATTTTTGACATGTTCTTATAACATTCTTGTCTTATTATTTGTGTTTTTCCCAGACAGAATGGACCTTTCTGTAAAACTAAAACGTCTGAAAAAATGACTGCGGTTCAAAACAATTTCTATAAAAACATTTTTTTTTAATTAAAATTTTAAAATGCCGTTAGACACACACACAAACACACACACACACACACACACTTTTAATGTTAGCTTGTACCGTTTTTTAAACCGTTTGCTCATTAAAAAGACAAAATAAAATACCCCCACTGTTCAGTATAACAAATACTAATAAAAGATTATAAATATATGAATGTAATGTTTTTGAAAAACAGTTTTAGCATTCAAATGTAATAGCATTTAAAAATTCACACACACACACACACACACACACACACACACACACACACACACACACACACACGCGTGCGAACTTTGTGTGTGCACAAAGTTCAAGATAACTTGACTTTTTGAGTGAACTGTCCATGAGTAAATGGTGCTGAAAAAGAAAATGTGTTTCCCATTATGCCGGTCCATCAATTACACGTCTAATGGAAACGTCAGACGTCTAATCAAAGCGGAGAGCGACCATAATGAAGTTTATGCGTTTGATTTTGCCTCTTTTCGATTGGTGTTTTCATCAGTATTAGTCAAGCTGGTCCAACAAGACAGAATTTTGTCCCGTCAGCTCTTATAGCAACTACTCTGTAAAGCAATTAAGGAATTGATCTGGAGAAGACTCATTTTGTGCTTACTGGCCTGTCGATAGCTCCAAGACGAGTGATTTAGTCATTATTATTATTTTTAGCCCCAATTTAGTAACAGGATCTTCCTTCCAACTGCTTGTGGTTTTGTCTTACACCCACACTTACGAGAAACAAATACGGGTACTTCCCGTCTAATTAATTGTCAGTATGACGCAGTATTAGCTTTACTAAATTAGACATCTGACGCTATTCAGCTAACATAAAGCCGTGCTGAACAATTTGAAGATCATGCTTTTCTGTGACGGAACCTCAGATTTGAAGACGTCTTGGAACTCAGATTCAAAAAAACGAAATTAGTGACTGAATTTAATTTTTTTGCTATTGCACCATGCCTGTAATTGATATTTGGAGACGTGTTCATTCATCACATGTGTTCTGAAGACTGAAATTCATCACCTCAGACTAATGAACCCGTTTTAATTAGCCTCATCAGCTCAAGGCAAAACACTCGGACATACATCGTTCAGATCGTATCCTTCACTTACACTGTAATCATTTAATGACAGACATCGCTCATTTACTGTAAAGTACATATAAGTGTCTACAAGATCTTCCTAGACTACTGTGTAAAGTGAGTGAGTTTGTCAATATGGCCACTAGGGACTCACTAAGTGACACACGCATAAACCCGGAGCAGTGGGCAGCCATAAGACGTCCAGTGTTTTGTGTTTCGCTCAAAGACACTCAGTTTGGAAACTCACTGCCACTGTGTATTTGTGTATGTATAATTATCTTGTATATGTCCATATATATTCATATGAAGAAAACGTATGTATGCATATTTATCTTTATAACTGCAAAAATATATTTACCAGAGATGAGCACTATAGGTTCTGGCAACAAATGTAAACTGAAATTAAAATTATAACATAAAGTAAAATTAAACAATAACAAACATATGCGTACATTATGTACATATACCCTATGCATTTTTAAATGTAAAAGAATGTAAAATGTTACTCGCTGTGTTTTGTAAAACATACGAACAAACATAAAGAGCATACAATGTATAAATCTATACAATAAACAAATGTAATAAAGAATTTTATCTTAACTAAATAACACCACCTTATGGTAAAACAATGTAAAATATAATGGTAAAATATAATACATGCAAAAATGTTAATAAATAATATAATATATGTTTCACATTAATTTTTTAAACTAAAATTGTTAATGTTTTATAACTCAAGGAAAGATATAATAAATACTGGAGTGAAAGTTACTGGATATTGGAAATTGTAACTCACAGTAATGTGAGTGACTTTTTCCATTGAGTTGCAGCCAAAACAGATTTTGTGATGGTAACATTTCACTGGGATGCCTCTCCTGACCAGTTTAGTCTAATAACTTTGCAAGGTTGCAGGTTCAAATCTCGGCTAAGTGTGTTCGCTGTGTGTATTCTGTCAATCTCAAAAAAAAAACACAGCTAGTAGATTGTATGTCCTGTTTGAGATCGAGTTTGTATTTAATATTGAGAAAAACATTTTTAAGTTTATAGCTAAAAAGCATTTTTAACAAATTATAGCTGCTAGTGGCAATTGAGGGGTTCAAACCACCATTGAAAGTAAAATACTGTATTCAAAAAAAAAAAGTCTAAATTTTACAATTGTGATGTGTACAGAGGATAATGAGAAAATGACTGCTTTTTATGATTTATTATTTCATACTTTTTATGATTCTAACTTTTTCGTTGATTTTTATCAGACTAATACTTTTGACAAAAATGATGTATAGATTTTACAAAAATGTATAGATTTTAGACATTTCAATGCCTATTTGATTAATTCAGCAAAATTATTTTTAAGTAAGAGATTAATTGTATAAAGTCAAGCATTGCGATAAAAGCTGTACAATCGATTACCGGTATATAATTACTTTAGTTATAGCAGAACTTCTGTATTATCCTTGAACAATTTAATTCATTAGTATTACTTTGGCATTTACATAGTCATATATTTTATCTTATTAAATCAATATCTTTACAGGATGAAGTATAGTTACATTTTGCTTATATTTGAGTAGAAGGGTTGTCAACACAGACCCACAGCACGAAAACTTTCGTCCTAATTCAGGGTGTGTATCCCGCCCCTCATGGCCCAGAAAGTGGTCAATTAAAAAACTATAAAGGCTATTTCCAAAATATGGTAAACGTAGTACAATCCCTTGTGACTAGAATCCAAGGATACAAATTGATAATAATAATTGAAATTCTTACATTTACAATGTGGCCATGTGGTTTCGAACCCCTAATTAAGGCAACGCAGGCCATTACTGGTTAGTTTGATGGGGTGTAGTTAAGGGTAAGAGCGAGGAGGTGAAGGAGGAGAAATCATTTGGGAGCTAATCTACCGCATTGCGCAAAAAAAGGAAGAAAAAAACCACTCAACAACATGTAATAAATCTTTTCTTGTCACAAATCGATGCAATAAATTCCCATTTGTGTTTTCCAATGAAGCTTTGGATTTGGAATCCAGCTGATTGGGTCTCTACACAAACAAAAAAAAAAGATGGAATTCCACGCGTGTCATTCGTCACCAGAGGGCAGCGACAAACCCAGAGTGAGTCGTTCTTCAGCCAGTGACCCGAGTGTCATGCACTTACCCGCCAATGACCTGATCAACTGGTCACGACAGGTTAGCCAGGTTGACTTCTGTACATGTCTGCTGGAATCTTAGTTGGAATTAGGGTTTTTGTTGCCCCCAAGTCGACACAAATTGACCAGCCCGGACACATCAATAACCTTTTAAGCCGTTTTTTAGTGCCATAAAAATGAATGATGTTGCGCTATGTGCCGTGCATGTCCTCCCTCCCACCATCCATCCTTCCAGTGAAAGAACATCCTTACCTTTTCAGAAACGGACGCAGAGTGAAAGTACAAGGGGCTGGAAACTTTGTCACACAACTGTAAATGTGATGAAAATCACATTGAAAACAGTGAAAATTAGATATTTAAATGTGGGAAATAGAATAACAAAATTTTTTTTTGCTAATCTAAGCTTTGTTTCTTTGGAGATGAGAACGGAATCTAGGTGAAAGGTGAGTGTGTTGCATCACCGACTCTGTGTGTGTGTGTGTGTGTGTGTGTGTGTGTGTGTGTGTGTGTGTGTGTGTGTGTCTGTGTGTCGCTGTGATGTTCTTTCCATGTTCATCTTTATGGAGGACCAACACTGCCAAAATCAAATATAATTGACAGAGAAAAGGTTAGGTTTTTTTAGGTTTAGTTAGCTTTATAAATGTTTATCCTTTTGGCTCCTGGCTCCACAACCCAGAAATGGACTTTTGAAAAGGGATTGTGTGTGTCTAATGAGAAGAGCAACATCTCACCAGCTTCTTCCAGAGCACAATGGCAGGTAAATTTAATTAGCATTTCCCTTGGGACTGTAATGAGCAGAAGAACCTCGTAAACCTCCTAGACCACAAGATACTTGCAGCAGATGAGAATACAACAACAATCTAAAACTGTTCTGGTAGCCCACAGATGCCCCCCGGCTTAAGGCTGCCCACTGCTCCTGGTTGGCTCAAAAGCAGACCACCACAGCTATTCCAGCCAAAGTACATAGTGTATAATTCAGCAGCAATTCAAAACGAAATGCAACTACACCATGACCCCATTTAAGGCCCCAAAACCCTCCAAAAAAAATAACAACTCATCCATTAA
Source organism: Paedocypris micromegethes (assembly GCA_028031935.1). Classification (NCBI taxonomy): domain Eukaryota; kingdom Metazoa; phylum Chordata; class Actinopteri; order Cypriniformes; genus Paedocypris; species Paedocypris micromegethes. The sequence continues at coordinate 26,688,460 of CM051501.1, read as the reverse complement.
AAAACGACTTGCATTATTGAGCACATTTATACAACAATGCTAGTTGGTTAGGGCTCTGTTCACCAAAAAATCAGCTAAATGCCAAATTGTGCAATTTATGCATATTAAGCAACACAAAAACAATTACATCATGAAATTATTACAAGTTCCTGTGAGATTAGATTACAGAATTTAACAAGAGAAGTGGCGAAAATGCGTGTTGGAGCCTTGAGGTTTGCGCAGTAAAACTCTGCCCTCTACAGGAAGCTGCGTGAAAGACATGTTCCCGGATGCAATGACGTCACCCCAACCGGAGCAATGTCAAGAAAGGCATTCGCGTTCATTTGTGAGGAGGAGGATGCGGCTCTTTCCACAAATAGAGATGAATGTGAACAGTAACATTGCTGTAATCTAAATACGTTTTGGCTGAGCATTTATATATAATTATGTATTGTGTTATGGGGTTTGTTAGTATGAGAAAAAATAACACTAAAAACAAGAAATAACAGAAGAATAAGCTGAATAGCACAATGGATGGGATTAGTTGAGTTAAAAACTCAAGTGGGATTTAGTGGAATTATTAGTAGTTAAAAGATAACAGTTAAAAGATAACAGAAAAATAAGCAAAAGCTTGAGTGGGATTAGTTGAGTTATCAGTTAATAAATAACAGAAAAATAAGCTAAATAACACAATGAATGGGATTAGTTCAGATGCTAGAAGTACAAAATGGTGCGGCAGTATCTCGTCTGCTTCCCTTTTGGACCTGGAGAAAGTAACTGGGCATATGTGTGTGTAGAGATGCTGAAGAGACTGTGTGTTTCAGAGGCATATGGCTCCTCAGTGGGAGTTCTCTTCCAAAAGCCGGCGTAAACAAGCCCTGAGTGACACGGGCCCAGCTTTGGCCACCATTCAAAGAGGCAGAAATAAAGAGGCATAAACGACAAAATATATTATTACAGATGGCGTGACTGATATGATTAAGCAGGCAATTAACAAATAAAAATATCTGGGCTTCCAATTTTGGGAAGAGTGTAGAAGACAAAGGCTTGTCATGATTCCAGGTCTTCATGTTTATGCCAAAAAAAACGAGCGCTGCAAAAAAACTATAATTTGCTCAATTATAAAGAAGAATAAAGTAAGACCATAACTATGAATGTACGAAACATTGTAATAGCATATTTAATACATTCATCATGTTGTTGTTTTCAAAAAGATGTCCGCAAATGCATGTTGGATTTACTTATTTGTTGCAAATAAATATGTTGCATTTTTACTTTAAAAGTTCAAATATTATTTTATTGTTGTACTATTTGCTTTATGCTATCGCTTTAAAGAAAATGCCATTCTTATTTTATTCACTGTTATTTTTTGTGCTTTTATATAATGCTAAATTAGTGGAATAAAAGTATCCTATGATGTATATAAAATGCACATCAAATGTTTCAAGCATAATACATAATATAATGTAAAAACGTATACATATTATAATGTAAAAATTATGAAACAATGTAAAATATGATATATATAAATAAATTACATGAAAATTAAATTGAACTATGATAACATTTGTCCTTGCTTATACCATTAACACTATCATCATCATTACCAACCTTATTTCAGTTATTATTCTATTTAACTGAGAAGAATAAATAGCTTTTTTTATTAGACGAGAATCTCATCCATCAAACTAAACAAAAAGAAAAAAACGAATGAAACAAACTAGCATTAGCCGCAATGATGCATTTCATCCTCTGCCACCAAGGTCCTGAAATATTTACCAGCAAAGTGTAATAAATTAATTTGAGTTTGAAGCTAATTCCTGCCCAGTCAGTTTGCGCCGCTAGTCAATAGTGGATCAATAACGCAGGTCATCCCACGACAAGCCCGAGATTTGAGATGGATTTACTTACTTAGTGGCCGATCCCAATGAGACTATGAATTCTCAAGTATGGCTTGATTTCTCCGTGTCGAGCATCATCCTTTAAAAACCTTTCTTATGTTCACACACACACACACACACACACACACACACACACACACACACACACAACTCGTTTGTATTTTTATTTTATAAAAACAACATGTGGTTTTTTGGGTTATATTTGGCATTAACATTTGGGAAAAAACTAATTTGTTTTAATAAACACAACAATAGCAATGCTGGGATTTTTTTTTTACCAAAGTGAAATATTAAATAAAAACGAGAACCACTTTTCTATTTCTGGGTCACAAGGATCTGGAGCCAATCCCAGCAGCTCTGGATGGCCAACCAATCACTAAGCAGAACACACAGACACACACAGGAACTCACACCAATCAGCAATTTTCAGATTTCTGCTTGTTGTTATTCAAACATGTGTACACATCATATAAAGTGCAACTGCAACTGTAAAATTAAACTGTTGAAACACATTATACAATTGTAAACTACAATAAACGCAGTGCTAAATAAACAGCGTGTGTGTGTGTGTGTGTGTGTGTGTGTGTGTGTGTGTGTGTTTCATATAGATAGATTTTGCTGTCATGTTTGACATGTATAGGTCATGTACAGTGTGGTCTGGTCTCCAGCTCGTGTTCATCACCACAAAGGTCAGAAAGGGGGCGTGTCCTGATAAACACGGGCGTCAATATTGTTCTACTGGATCGATAGAAGCTAATTATGCTTCTCCTTGAAATGCTGTTAACCTGCAAGAGGCTGATTGATGCTGAACTTTCAATCAAACAGTTCTTTTAAGACGGATCTTTTAACGAGTCCTTTTCCCCCAAACACACATTGCACACACATACACATACACACACGCTATTAAAGGCATAATTAAATCAACCGCAATTACATTTCTAAGGCAGTTCAACTATTTCCTAAAGCAAAGATATGAGCTAAAACTAGATCACAAAACCCTACGTTCAACTCAATAATCAATAATTTATATTAATTTGATATTACTCATTTTAGTTGATCTTATCATAGTTGATATTACTTGTTTTAGTTGTAGTTTGTCTGTGGTGGTCTCGGCTTTTTCTTCTAGCAGTGGTGTAAAGTACTTGAGTACATGGACTGTTACTTGTGTATTTGTGTTATATACCTTGTACTGAATATCAAAAATACAAGCAACTTTTACTCTCTATGTACTCTTTACTCCACTACATTTGAATGGATACTTACTATTACTCATTACATTGTGATTGTGCACCTTTTTTCTTTTGTTCATTCCATGGGTAGACAAGGTGATATCGCCATCTGCAGGGTGCTGAAGATACTGGATGCTATTTGTGAGCTAAATCACGTGACCTTTTTTTGCGCATTGGAGTTTGACTGAGACAGACTTTTTGTTCCTTTTTATCTATCTTATTCTGACATTTTGAATCATTGAGGTGTTAAATTTAATTTCTATATCATATTTAGTAAATAAAACATAATGAATAAAGAGCTTCTTGTTTTTCACATTACTTGATGTTTTTTTTAACCTAAATTACAACTTTTACACAGTATTCTCAGAATTAGTGCCTTGTAACTTGTAATGGAGTAATATTTACTGTAAGATATACCTACTTTTACTCAAGTGTGGTTTTCTGGTACTCTTTACACCTCTGCTTTTTATGAAAGCTAACCTGTCATTGAGGCTTCAGTGAACCTTGATGACATGGGACAGCAACATAATAGAAAGAAAATGACTGAAACAAAAAAAATATATATATATTAAATGAAGTAAAAAAAATAATTTGTGAAAATGTTGTGAATATGTAATTTGTGCATATTTGTGAATCATATTTATAAATAAATTGCACACTGTGTTGCAAGTGACATGATGCGATTTTGTTTCAGTGACCAAGGAAGTCTTTTAGACGATTGTGTGTCTGTAGAATTCTTGAAGCGCTGTGGCATATGTCAAGGTTTGTAGTGGGACACGTGGTCACATGACCCGCTGCAGCCCAACTCTGACCTGACAGCTGCAGCGCTCCTAGCGCGGACCCCCGGGGTCTGGCAAACCAACCACCCTACTACACACGCAAATGGAACTGAAAAAGCATCACTAATTACACATTACTTACAATCCACTTAGCAGACAATCCGCTGTGTTGTTACACGACAAGTCAGAGGTTCGATTCCCAGAGAAAGCGCAACATTTTACTGTAACAAAATCCATAGCATTAACTATGAAATAATATTATACATTACTTTTACAATCAAACAGTCATATTTAATTTTACCACTTTTTGCGTGTAACAAATAAATATGATTGAATTTAAAATACACACATTCACACTGCTTTGTGTTATCCTATAAAATGTATGAAACATACACCTATTCCTTTCCTTTGCCATCTATCTGTCTGTCTGTCTGTCTGTCTGTCTGCCTGTCTGTCTATCCATTTCTCCCTTTCTCTCACTTTCATTTCTCTGTCTCCCCATCTGTCACTCCCTCTTTCTCTTTTGCAATCACTTTCTCTCTTCGAGTTCTTTTTCATTTTAGACATTTGTGCACATGTTAAACCAAGTGCCATTTCACATCATAGTATTGCATTATTATTACTACCATGCTGTCAGTTTAATGAACTATTGCATTATGCTGCATTATGATGTCCAGCATTCTTACATGTGGAGGGAAATGTGCTGCGGCATGGCACAACAACATACTAAAACACAGAGACAAAAAATCCTGCCATTTGTACAATACAAAAACTAAAAATGGTTATAATACACAAAATATTTTGCTAATAAAGCTGAACGTGTGCAATAGTTGTCAACCGAAGAACAACTGAAGTAACTTAAACCTAAAGGAATATTAATTTACTAAAACACAGTCAAGAACACAATATAAAACATACTGTATGAAACATGCAAAGTAACATTTAAATATGACATCAGATATATTATTCATTTATGAAAAGAACAAAAATGTATAAATAAAAAAAAATAAAATAAATATTTATCATAAAATAAATATTTTTATGATCGTATTTAAATAATACAAAAATAAAAATAATTTTAAATAATAAAATCATTAATAATAAAAATATTTTTTGAAATACAATAATACATATCTTAATAAAATAATAAGAAGCATTTCACCTCTTACTGTTTAGACCATATTTTGTGGTGTATTGACGCACACACACACACACACACACACACACACACACTGCATTGCAGCACGTCACACAGAACAAATTGTTCTCCTCCCGTATCTTCCCTTAAACAATCCCATCATTCTCTCAGGAGTCTCGTGCCATATTGAGCTTTCCGAGTCAATCAAGGTGGCGACCTGCTCTCCTTCTCCAGTCTTCCCCTTTTCTTCACCTCCTCACGCTGTCTGCTTAACATATAGGTGAGCTTCACCTCCCTCCTTCCTGCCTCTCCTCCATACGTGTCTTCAGCCCTGCATCGTTCAAGGGCATCCCTCTCTCCTCCCCTCCTCTCCTCCCTCACGTGCGGAGCGGACCCTTTATTCTCGTTCTTGTCCTATCGTTTTTTTTTTTCCCTCAGCTTCCTCTGAAAGATCTTTGTAATATGCAGATTGGTCATTCAACTGCAGTCTGGTCCGTGCTGCAAATGCAGCTGCAGCATTTTTGCCACAAGTAAGTGCTTACGCGAGGCTTCGTAAGCGGGGGACGGTGGGCTGTGAGCCCCCGCTAATATCACACGGAAGCTAAGTATGTGCTGCCTTGATTTTTTTTTTTTTTTCATTTAACAAAGATTAGTTAGTGATCTGGACATGAGGTGGTGAACAGAGAAGCTACTGTACTGGATATTGTAGCTACACAACGACGAAAACTTTTAATATTAGCGTTATTAAATATAGTGTTAGTGTTAGCTAACAGCATTAGCAAAGCAAAAGAAAAAAAAACACAATTTGCTAAAAAAAAAAACACTATTTTTAATTAAAAATAGCTAGTATTTGCTCCATTGTTGTTTTGTTTTTCTCACCTCTAGCATCCTCTCAGGCCATACTTAAGTACAGTATTTATTTTATTTTTCTTTATTGTGTACCTTCATCATGTTATTGTTTGGGTTAGTAAAGCTAATTCTATTTTTCTCCAACAATGTTTAAAATGTGTTGAAACAGTTTCTTGATATATTTTATTCTTGCTTTTTGTATAAATTGCATTACAATCTGTCCATTTAAAAAGTGTGAAATGTATGTATATAAATGTATAATTATATTTACTTTGCTGCTACTTCAGCTGCTTTTATTGTCTACACATCCAGATCGTCCAGTTAATTGTATAGTTCCATGTATACAAACATAAATAATATTCCAAATGACGTAAATCTGATGATATGAAACATGATATATTCCAATAGTCAATTGTCAACATCTTTTTTTTACGTATGTGTTAGGACAACTTTATCCCAATCCCAATCCCGGCATAGACAAAGCAGGTACTATCACTCAATCACACTTTATCAATCACTCAAACAATTTATTGATTTTCAATTGACTTGAATTTGAATCATGAGGAAAACAAACTACAGAAAGTATCTAATCACTCATATATTAATTAATACAAAAAATAAATTAATACAATTAATTCTGAATGAGAAAATCCAGTCTTATTCAAATTGATCAAACTACCGAGCTAAATATTGTGCAACATACAGCAATATTGAATTTAATCAAATGTTCCATTATTATTCTATTCGACAGAGAGCATTCAAACCTGAAACACATGAAGGCAGCTGGATGGATGAATAAGGACTGCAAATTTAGAAAATGTGTTTTACAATGACTCTAAAAACGGACGGAGATCCCTGAAAGGGGTTACTGAAGCATAGCAAAATTATAGTCATATCCATTACGTCCTTTAATAATTTCTGCTCCTGTGGGTTTTATATTAGCTTTCAAGGTGACACGAGAGGGGAAAAAGGAGTGATTGAATGAAGATGAGAGGTGGAGAGCTGATATCGGCAAAAAGGAGTGGAAGGGGAACATTCCTGAGATGAAGAGATGACAGAGAGAAAGATTGGAGGAGAGAGAGAGAGAGAGAGAGAGTCTCACTTGATCAGAGTTATGTGATGCCCCCCCCCCACGCCTTACAGTTTTCTGCAACCTATGCACTAACAACTGATTCATGCTCATTGGGAAAGAGAGGGACTACACAAATGACAGCAGGAGTAGGAACTCTGCCAAGCTGCGTGACTTCAAACACTTTGCTTATTTTTTTACCTACGCCAACAGCAAAATTAATGCATGCACATGCATAAATAAACATAACCATCAGTGTTGCAGACCCTTTAGATGCACGCACTGTACCGCCGCCCGAAAATGTGCATTTCTAGCAAAGATTCAGCTGCCTGGTGGGTTGCAATATTTTACATATTTTAATAAAGACCATGCCAATATCTCACAAGTTACAGTAGTGACGCTGAGGAAAAACAAAAACATTACAGTGAGAATGTGTTTTTTGTACTTTTTTTTTGTTAATTGTAAGCATCTGTTGATAAATTACAGGAATCTATTGTTTAATAACAATAATGTGTTGTAGAATTACAGGTATCGGCTGTTAAACTACAACAATGAATTATTAATCTATGGGAATCGGCTGTTAAGATACAAGAATCGGTTGTACAACTACAGGAAACTACTGGTAAATCCAGAGCCAAGATTTAGCCAAGTGTGTGTGTGTGCGTGTGTGTGTGTGTGTGTGTGTGTGTGGCTGTGTGACTTGAATGGATGGTTAAACGCAGAGCACAATTTAAATATGGTCCCTAGTTGTTATACTAACAAACTCCCTCACTTTCATTTTAACTATATGAATTTGTTCAGTTACAAGAATCTGTCGTTAAACTACAAGAATATGTTGTTAAACTGGAGCAATTGCTTGTTAAACTACAGTAATCTGCTGTTAAACTACAGAAATCTGTTGATAAATTACAATAATCTGTTTTTAAATTTGTTGTAATATTACAGGAATTTATTGTTAAATTACAGGAAACTGTTGTTGTTGTTGTTGTTGTTGTTGCTGCTGCTGTGGTTAAACTACATGAAATTGTTGTTAAACTACAGGAATCTGTTGTTACACGATAGAAAACTATTGTTAAACTACATTAATCTATTGCTGAATTACAGGAATTTGTTGTTAAATTACAGATATCACAGACACACCTGTTTTAATTAGTTTAACTGGTTCTTGTTCTCCCGGGTACCGTTTATACACTATCGTTCAAAAGTTTGGGGTCATCTGGACAATTTTGTGTGTTCCATGAAAAGTCACACTTTATTTTCTAAGAACAAGGATAGACTGTCGAGTTACACATGAGAGTTCTCTATTTCTGGCCATTTTGAGCGTTTGATTGACTCCACAAATGTGATGCTCCAAATTCTCAACCTGCTCAAAGGATCAAACAAGGCTTTTACAATCATCCATTATCTTTCTGACACAATTAGCAAACACACTGTACCATTAAAACACTGGAGTGAAAGTTGCTGGAAATGTGTCTCTATACACTTATGTAGCTATAGTGACATTTAATAACAGACATTTACCGCTAGAATAGTTATTTACCACATTAGCAATGTAAAGAGTGTATTTCCCATTAGTTTAAAGTTACTTTCAGTTACTTTTCACAAATAACGACCTTTCAAAGTGACCCCAAACTTTTGAACGGTAGTGCACGTACAGTGTGAGACATGCGGAATAAACGTTGTCACTCAATGAATGTCATTGCAATGCCACGACAGTAGTTTATGTCAAACACAAACGTTCCCCCAAAGCCTTTAACATTGCTTTAAAATCCCCAGAGAATTACCATCTACGACCTTTCTTGGTTGATGACTTTAATCACCAAGCTACAAGAACGCTGTAATATATTCACGCAGTTGAAATGAAAGGCAACCTTTGCCTTTATGAATAAAAGGACATTTAATGGTCAATACTCAAGAAACTCGGCTTCTTTAGAGTCAACGGTGACATTCCGATGACCTTCTATTACTCCTTCATGAAAAGCATCATTGCTTTCTTCATAACTGGATGGTTCCACTCCATCACATTACAGATGATGAATAGACCACAGAATTCCCGGGAAGCCCGTCAGAACTCGATCCCACATCCTAGCGGGTAAGATCACAGAAGACCCCTCACACGCCCCTTACTCCGCATTAGATCTGCTTCCTTCTGGATGGTCCTGATGCTTCGCTAGGAGGAGAGGCATCTTTGTGCCCAAAGCCATAATACTAGTTTTAAATTAAACTAATCTTAAATTAAACAGCCTTAATTAACGCCAATTTTGTATTTTTTTACAACATTTTAAATACTTTTCGTACGTCACTTTAAAATTTCATTCTGGACCTTCATTGCAGCTGTTTTGAGTTCTTTGAACATCACTATTATTTTTTTTACTGTACTAAAACCGGTTGTTCTTCTGCTTTATTCAGTCCTGCTGACCCCACTGGTCAAATAAAGTTGATTTAATTTGAACACTGTAGTATTCATCTTACAATGCAAAAAGACAAACAGATATCCCATGATCCTTTAAACACATTGACAACTCCACAATACAACCATCTAGACCGATTATAATATGGTTATAATCAAAGTTAAACTTTTACATTTGTGGCTTATGTTCTTATCAGTGAGAACATACGCAGCACTAATTGTAGCTTGAGAAGCACTAAAGATATTTGTATCAGTGTCGTTCTCATGCCCCGACACCACGGCTTGAGGCTGCCCACTTCTCCTGGTCTTCACTTCATTTCACAAGTTACACAATGTGTGTGTAACTTCACTGGATAATTAAATGACAAGCACAATTTTGATAAGGTTCCTAGTGGCCATTGCAAACTACGGTTCCCAGTGGAGACAAATTCACTCACTTTCATTTTGTTCTTCTTTTTTTTTTTTTATAAAGGAAGCAGCTTTACACAAACCATATCAAGAAACACAGTACAGAGTGTGATAGCTATTTTTTTCCAAATAAAAAAAATGAGCTAAGACACCATGAAAGAGCTCAGTCTTCAGTGCTTCTTAAAATGCAAGATATTTCCTTGGCAGTTTTGTTATGACCACCAGTAGAAAATAGCAGAAGATTCGCTAAAATAACTCAGTCTGGAGGAAACTGTGCCAAGAACGTGTTCCTCAACGCGCCTTAGAAGATGTAAGAAATATGCGGAGACTAAAAACGTTATTGTAATGAATTTCAATACTGTGGTCTTTTCCTAATTGTGCTTTTTTGCTCCCATGTTCTTTATGTCTTGAAGCTGAAATTTGAGGATCACAGAGATCACATTAGCATCGACAAGCCACACATGTTTACCAGATTCATGACTTTCCAGTGTTTTATTTTTCCGACTATTTTGCCCATTATCTCGCACCTACAGGTCCTGGTTTGACACTTATACTGAGTCCTTAAAAATGTGTCTGTGCTTCCCTGGTGGCACCAGAACAGAGGCCTTCAGTCAAGCCCTGCTGCGGCATCATCAGTCACTGTGTGCCGGAACGTTACTCTCATCAGCAGCGCTGGCACTCAAACCCAGTCAGCAACTTTCTTCCTGTTGGTCTCTGTGTGTGTGTGTGTGTGTGTGTGTGTGTGTGTGTGTGTGTGAGAGAATTACAGATCAGCGTACAGGAAAGTGGTATATCCTACTACATTTATAACATTTGTGACGAAGTTTCCATAAAAGCCATGTTTTAAGCGCCAACATTTCCTAAGGGTTAGTGAACGCTAACGAGTTCTGCATCACTTTTTGTATTTTTACTTTATTTACGTTATTTGATTGAATTTTTATCTTGGTCATTTTGTATTTTATTCATATTTGATATTTTATCCTTATATCTACTGTTTTTTTTGTACTTCTATTCTTTATCCTTTTATTGTATTTCACTTTGGAAGTTTTATTGCATTTCCCAATGTTAAAATGCTGGAATGATCAAAACACATTTCACTACATGTTGTACCACGTATAATAGGCATGTGATCAATAAAATTTGAATTTGAACTGTTGCAGCTTCGATGAAACATAATGCATAATTTAAAAATCGTATTGATTGATAAAACAACGTGTAGACAGTCAATCGTTGTAGATCTGTTACTTTGAGTTAAATAAAGCGTTTACTTGGGAGTTTGCTACTTCTAGGTTGTTTAGGACGCATTTATGAGATTAATAAGGCAGCGAGAATTTAACGACCAAAGCTTTGAAAACGCCATTATTTTAAATGAGTTCAATTTCACTCTCCAGTGCAACCGGTGAACGTCAGACACAGCTCACACACTGTGTCCAAGAAACTCTACTTCTGCTTTAAAAGCTGTACGCGTTGTAAAGTTTAAACAGACTACTGTATATAAACAGCTATAGTTCAATATTTAATAATAATCGGTTCTCACTGTGTTCTGTGTCAGAGCAGAATAGCTCCCAAACAAATGTGACTTACGTAGTTATTTAATTTATTTATTTCGCTTTAATGAGCAATAAAAATAATAATATTAAGAAATAATAAATAAATTTGACTAATTAAAAAATAAAATAATTTATAAAATAAATTAGTCCAATCAATAACTTGATATACAAGATTTTGCAAATGTCAGGAAAGAGATTTAAATAAATTATATTTTGGTAAATATCAAGCCTGAAGGCGGGACACACATTCTAGATTAGTGACCAACCAATCAGAGAGCAGGAGACACAGACACAAATTTATATTCTCACTCACACACTCAATTTTCCAGATTCCAATTTTAAATAATGTTTTTGGGTTTGGAGACCCAGTAAGAACCCCACCAGTCTTCAAACGTGTGCCCTTCATTCAGCACTACAGTACTTTCATATTTTATTTAGAAGCCATCCTGATCGGAAAGACATATCATATAAGTGTGACAAGTTTAAACAAGTTGATTCTTCTCCAGGCGCAGTGATGGCGAGGATTTCCCAGCTCAAAGCGCATTAAAATAATAATCTTGTTAGAGTGGTTTTCTCAGAGGAGGCAAGTTTTGCGAGACATCCTGACGTATAATAAATCCCAAGTGGTTTTGCAGAAATGAAAACCCACTCCAGGGTCTCCCAACGCAAGACTCGGATTCCGAGCTGCATTAAGTATGAGCTGCTTCAGCATGAGAAACTCCAAAAGCCGTATGACACGTCTCATTCAATATAGATAGCAGGAAATGTAATTTTAAAACCTTTGGAATTTTAGTTCGAAACACTGGTCAAGGGTTGAAATGAATGCAATATGCCAAGTAAATGTCCACCCGAGATTCAAATGAACAGTTAAATTAAGTTGAATTTGAATTCATCTTCATAGTGTGTTTTAAGTTCATTGGTATTCAAATACAAAGTTTAAACTTGTTTTTAAATTTCGCTGAAGTTTCCCAAAATCACAATAAATAGAATGAAGACTGCTAATCAGCGGCCAGCGGGCCATATCCGGCCCGCTTATTTATATTGTAACATACCATATTTACGCGAATACAAGCACCCCCCTGATTTTTCAGGCACCAAATAAAAAAAAATGTGTGGTCATTTTCTGTTGTTAGAGTGTATATATTAGAACAGTCACGTTTTCTCTGACAGAGCAATTTGATTGTGTTTGACTCCTGTGTTCTTCGTTTTGAACTGTTCTTCATTTTCCATGTGTTAGCTATAGCGCTAGCAGTTATCCATTAGCCTTTAGCGCGGCGATCTACCAGAAGCAAATCTGATCAAATAATAATGATTGTTTTTCATTTAATCATACTTCTTCCCGTGTTGTTTTTTCCCTGTTAAGTGTCGTTTCTAATATTTCTTTATTTTTGTTCTTTAGCTAATAAAAACTCATATGCACTTCTGCCTCCAGAACCATTATTTAAAGAAATGAACGCTTTTATTTATGTGAATATTTGAAATCAGCGATAATAATCTCCCTGCAGGTTTTTGAGCCGCTAAATTTGGGATAAAACAGGTGACAATAATCACATAAATACGGAACTTATTTTAATTATCACATACTTTTTTATAGTTTTATAATTTTTCATAGTTTTATGTTAATATATCACTCACTTTATCAAACAGAACAGAAAATGACCACGACAAACTGTGTACAAACTTTCTTTGCAATAAAAATATCAAAATCATTGTCACATTCTCGCATTACAGACCGTCATCTTTATTCTATGAAAATCAATGTGACGGATCTTGATTCAAACATTTATTTAAAATGTTCCCATTTTCTTTTATTACAAATATAACATTTTTATATATTTTGTAGCCCTCAGAATTCCCAGCACAATCACCACTGCTATCGAACGATATTCCAAACCTTTTGACGTTTTATGCTAGCGTTCTTATGTAAAACACAAAAGAAAAAAAAAAACGCAATACTTATAATAATACAAAGCAACAGAAATGTTTCCCCATTGCAACAAACAGTGACCTTACGTGACCTTCATCCCCTAACTGTAGTTTTCTATAATTCATATACACTGTCATGCAAAATACATTATGCAACAAAAATTGAGAACGATTCAATTTACGATACAAACGTTTTTCAAAATTCTGACGAACATCCACGAAATCCCGTCATACATCCTAAAGAATCGACACCAGGTGTGTGTTTATTAATAAGTCAGTGCAATAATTAATGGAAAAGCGGACTTAAACAATTGTGCAAGCCGTGTTCACTCTTGCAGAATTCCCCTAGCGCACACACACAGATAAGCCGGTATGCAATGTGACCATTTTTTTTTTTATAAACAAACATGCACGCACACACACACACACGCGCGCGCACACACACACTAACACCTATGGAAACACTTTTGGTTAAAGGGCATGCACACTGAAGGCTGACACAGTGGCACAATCTAATTTGTATAAACACACACACACACACACATCCCCCACCCCCATGCAACCAAACATGGAGGCATTACTGCAGTGGATGCAGTGTTTAACTCACATTGGAGTCCAGCAGGTCGATGCTGTCCAGGCTCTTGCTGCGGTGGATTCGGCCCTTGATCCTGCGCAAGGATGGTTTGCCGTGCACAGACCCTTCCGCTTCCTCCAGCAAGGAAAGGCTCTCTGGGTTGGGGATGAAGCTGTTGAACTTGGGGTAATAACTAAAAAATGAACACAGCTTGTGTTAGATTTGAACGCGTGTAATCTCCATTAAACAGATGAGCGCAACTAATGAGGTTTGGTGAGTGAAATGAGTTGAGAAAGATTGAAGCGCTTACACTGCAGGCCCGTATTTGTCTTTGTCGTGTTTGGGGAAAACCCTGGAACGAAAAGAAATGGGATTTCAGTTATGTACAGATGGAAATATCAGCATTTTATCAAACGCAAATTACACAAAGTGAGCAAAACGCGTAAAGTGTGGGTGGTCAGTTTTAAAATGTGGACAGATTTTACTATTCCATTAGGAGTTCAATCGAAGAAATTATTTAAATTATCAATTAACACAAAGCCATTTACTAATACATACAGAGACAATGAAAAATGTAAAAAAACTAATGTTCACAAGCATCTCAATAATGTGACATTTTCACCAAACTGAAAAAATATTGTGGAACAAAAATCTTGGAGTTAATCTCGGTTGGGAGGAAAGTTGAGAGAAACCAGGAGAGACACCAATGCTTTTACATTACATCGTCTTTATCAAAAGCTTTTATCAGATGTGGCTTACATTGCATTACATTAATACATTAAAGCAAATTCACGCTGCGAACAACTTGTTCTGCGCAGCCACGGCGACGTTGAATTTAGATAATGAAAAAGACTGACAAATATTAAACCAGGCCAGTCAATGTGGTCACCTGCTGTTAAAAGATCCGAACGTACAAAAAGCCCAAGTTTAGATATCATATTTACTGTATATCACTTTAATAAGATTACTGCATAGAGATTGCAAGCCACTTTTTTTTTTTTTATTTTATTTTATGCCACTACTACAAACTAAATTTTCTGTCTTTCTGTCGTGAAAAACAAATATTAGCCTGTCATGACAGTAAAGCTATTTAATTCATCCCCAGTCATAAAAAATTGCTGCCCTATCTGCTGTCTAAACACCAACGCATCATTAATGCAGAAGTGGAATCTTTTATTCATGAATTCTCTCATGATCATGTCACAACAGTTATGTCTGAGCACAGAAAATCACTGCGCCATTCTAATAAAAGCCATGTGCACTGCATGTCTTTGAGCCCGGAAATAATACAAATCCAGTACTGAGACATAAATTGAAATAGTTGAGAAATACGGTACATCCATCCGTTTACAACTGCTTACTCCATTTCTGGTTTGCGGGGAGCTGGAGCCTAGATTGTTGGCCAACCAATCTCAGAGCGGGACACAGACGTATATTCTCACTCACACCTAGGGTTAATTTTTAAGAGGTGTAAAGAGTAACTGAAAACCATACTTGGGTAATAGTACCAATAATTCCAGGAAAAGTTTAGTAAAAGTATCCAATTTTAAAAGAACTCAAGTATTTTACTTATACTAAATTTAAGCTAAAAACATGCAAGAAATTCTTTGTTTATGAGGCAGAAAATGGCAGATTAAAAAAAAGAACAAAAAGTCAGTCTCAGTCAAACTCAAATGTGACAAAAAGTGCAACCTCTAATTCACGTTTACGTAATTTAGCTCATGTTAGGGTTAGGGTTAGCATCCAGTATTATCCAGGTATTGTCCAGTACCTTCAGCATCCTGCAGATGGCGATATCACTTTGTTCGGCCAAAAAATTAAACGTGGAGAAAAGATGCCAACTTGTCGCACACGATCACAAAGTAACGAGTAACGGTAAGTGTCCATTCAAATGCAGTGGAGTAAAAAGTACATAAAATCAATCAAAAATGTAGTCAAGTAGAGAGTGAAAGTTGCTTATATTTTAGATACTCAAAGTAGCCAAAAATATTTAGGTAAAGTAACAAAGTCCGTTTACTCAAGTACTTTACACCACCTTTAATTTTCTAGCCCCTATTCAATAAAACAAATGCTTTTGGACTGTGGGAGAAAACAGGAGACCCAGAGGAAACCCACAAAGGCACAGAAAGGCCACATTACCTCAAAAAAAACGTAATCAGCTTTCTAACAATTGCACAAAGAATTGCTTGATTACAAAAGAGCGTGTGGAAGGAATGACCTCATAAATCCAAACTCTCAGCATTTTCGGAAAGCATGAAGTTCAGTAAATAAGAGGAAAGCCCTGACCTTGCAGATGGAAGGGGATTATGTAATGCCAGTGTAGCACATGCTTTAGCAGCTGAAGACCAACAGAAGACCCCAGTCCCTGCACTGCCTCCCTGTCTTGAAGCTCATTGGTCGGATTCCGTCGTAGAGGAGCCCGCGTCTGTGATTTAATCGAACCCTTACTAAACACAACTCGACGCAGGAAGACAACATTTTCCATGTGCTAGCCCTGGGCTTTAATGAAAAGGAGAACTCATTTCCATATTAGCTGGTAGATTAAGGAAGCCCCCCCGGGCCGCCGCCAGCTATTGATTTCAAAGAATGCCACGAAATGAACAAAAAACGGAGAGCGCTGAAAAGCCGCCGCTAAACTGCAGTGTGTTTAACAGTATCTGCAGAGAATAGCAGCATAAACACAAGACAACGACATTGGAGAGGCAACGAGATTAACCTTCAGGTGACCTTTCCCATTGATGCTTTTATATAAAAAAACACAAAGGGGTTTAAATCGAGAGGAGCGATTGCGTATGGGGCTTGTTTTTCCTTCAGTACGATGATCACAGATGGTTTGTGTTCAGCTCTCGTGGCAGCTAGAAGCCACGTCTACACAATAAAAGCGTTTGTCCTTGGCTTTTGCCAGCCCGCCAAATATTGACGCCTTTGGGATGAGAGACTCTTAACTCGTACACAGACGCATTTTCCAATTGTCTTGGAAAGCGAATATGCTGTGATTAACAAACTGAGCTAATCGGCACCGGATTGTTTTTAGCGTTTCTTCAACTTTGTGATAAATCGCTACAAATGGCTTTTGAAGAGAGTAAGAAAAAAAAAAATCACTGTAATAGTAAAAAGCTGTTGTTTCATATGAGTGATGCTGACAAATGCTGTTCAGTGTCCTTGCCATTTGCTGTTTTTCACTGCTGACTGGAAAATTATCAGCTTAATGCCATATCATCTATAAACTAAGGTGATGCATCCATCAACAGACCAGCTTTTCCATTTCTGTGCCACGTGGAGCTTGAGCCAGAGCCAGAAACTCTGAACAGGAAGGCGGGATTTACACCCTGTATTGGTGGCCAACCAATCACAGAGCAGAACACACATTCATATTCTCACTTGACTCTGGACGGGAAGGTGGGATTTACACCCTGATTTGGTGGCCAACCAATCACAGAGCAGAATATACAGACACATACATTTATAGTCTCACTCGACTCTAGACTGGAAGGCGGGATTTAGACCATGTGGATAACCAATCACAAAGCAGAACACACAGATATTTTCACTCGGCTATGGGCGGGAAGGTGGGATTTACACCCTGATTTGGTGGAAAACCAATCACATAACAGAATACACAGACACATACATTCATATTCTCACTCGACTCTTGACTGGAAGGCGGGATTTAGACCACGGAATGGTGGCCAACCAATCACAGAGCACAACGCACATAGATATCTTCACTCGACTCTGGACCGGAAGGCGGGATTTACACCTTGAATTAGAGGGCAACCAATCACAAAGCACAACACACAGATGCACACATTCATATTCTCACTCGACCAGATTCCAAACCGGAGACCTGGAAGAAAACCAACAGAAGCACAGAGAAAACATGAGCTTCAAATGAGTGGAATGAAACTCTCACCGCGAGCCAGTTCCAAAATTACGATATTCCTTTTAAACGAATCAAGCGCAGCTAATCAAATAAGGGAGATAACGCTTGATCAGCAGGCCGAAATCCATACATCGGTTTCTACACAGTGCTGACCAGCTACTACCATTCATGACTTCCATCAACATTATCACTGGCAGTATATGACTTCAATCTCCTCCACCAGGCCGGAATTGGCACGAGACCTCAAGAGTGCGAGCCAAAGAACAAGAGAGCTGTCGTGTGTGTCTGTCCGGACTGGACTTTTCAGCTAGAGAGGGTTTTCTATTAGCCGACTGTGAGTTACGACCATCAACAGCTAATGAAGTAAATAATCACTCTGGATGGGGATGAAAGTGGAAAGCGAAAGGCTTTATTTGGCGTGATGGAAGAGAGGTACTTACAGGGGGTTTCAATCAGACCACTGCTCGTCTACAGAAAAGAGACCGAAAAAAGCGAAGGGAAACCAACAGATTAGCGTAAAATGTGACAGAGGAACCTCCTTTGCCCTCTGTCATTCAAACGTGATCTTGGCTCACGTTTAAAAGAGTGTGTAAATGCTGGAAAGCACGTGTAAAGAAGCCTCAGGTTAAAGCTAATTTGCGGAATGGTTTGTAAGGCTGCAGGGGAAGTGAACCATCTGCCGAGTTTTCTAGTCTCGGAAGTCGTTCTCCGAAGTTGGTGGTGATCCGATCATGGAAGATATGAAAGCCTTGAAAATGTAATGTAATGATGGAATTAGTGGCATAAGTGATAGTTGAGTCTCCTGTTTTTTTGTTTTCTCTATACTGTATTTAAGCAAATATAAGCAACCCCCCTCCCCCAATGCACATTAAGCATCTTCTTATTTTCTTGGTGCTCTGACTTTCCAGAAACCTAAAATTCTGGCTAAATACTTCTCTTAACAATACTTATTTTACTTCTTTTAACAAACCGAACTTGTGTCTCTTTTACTTGAATAATAGATTAAAACTAGAACATTCAATATTTCTAAATGTGCGAATCTATATGATTCCACTTGCTACGTCGATAACAGACAGACAGAATTCAGACAGAGAACACAGTTCCACATGTCACTGAGTTTAATACATTTTTATTTCTTCCAGTGTTATATAGCCACTGACAAGTGTCGTGCCGTAGCTAATGCTTCTTTTTTTCTGTTATTGAGCCAATAAAAGCATATATGCATTAGTGTTCGTCCGTGAAAGATTATGACTCTTAATGAACGAATCTCCTCAGTGAACGATAGTATCGAGCAGCATTACTCCAGCACGTTTGTGATTTGTTCAAATGAATCACTCGTTCTTCGGTCATTTCGTTCATGTGTCACATGACCGCGATCAAGCTGTTGCAAAGATGGCTGGGCAGATGCAGGACGTAGATCAAGCTTTTCTAGGGATTCACATAATTTGAATAGATTTGTGGCAACTTATTAGTTGTCCGCTGAAGCAAATCATGTTGTTTTTTGTGTATATTGTTTTAGAGCAGCCACCTTTACAGCGCCGCTTGCTGGAAATGAACGAATGACTCGAAATTATTTGTTCACTTTACTGTTCGAGAATTAAAGATCCAAATCTGCTAAAAGAATCAAACTTCCCATCACTATGCATGTCTTCTTCCGGAACCATTTTTTAAAGAAAGAAAAGAGGACACAAGGCAGAAGCGACATTTAAGCACCCCACAGGTTTTTGAGCATCTAAAATTGGGGAAAAAAATGATCCTTGCATAAACATGAGTCTTGTCTTTTGATTAATATGGTATAGCCAGAAATGAAAAAAAGTCAAACTAGCGTATAAAAATCTCACAGGAAAACTTCAAGCCATTTTCGACTGATTAACTTCTGCTGCTCAGCCATTCTGAACTCAATAGTTTTGAGGATCAATGATTTGACAATCAAGAGCCCTTTGAAAGATGTTTTGTGGGCTCTGTGGAACTCATCACCTCCGTAACCCTCCTTTACCTCGTTTCCTGGATTGATCCTGAGGTCTTCCGGATTAAAGCGGACAGATTTTAAACCACAGCGAGGGAGGCTCACCTAGGAACAGATCGAATGTAGGAACTCTCAAAGAAGAGTCATTTTTTTGGTACTCTATGTTCAGTTTTCAGAGGGGAAAAAGTCTCTTATATGAACCGCAAAACGAAAAGTTATTTAATACTATTCCTATACAATAGGGAATAACAAAATAATAAATGTTTCCAAGAAATTGACCAAATTTTCAAGACACACTTCACCAAATAATGAGGATCCATAAAGATTGTGAGCGATTGACTTGATTTGATGATGATTCAATTAAATCTATTTCTCGCCTTAAGAAGTCTACAATCAAACACATTTCGCTGATTCTATGTAAAACATTCGAATTGACTGAATTTAGAATACTAAAAACATCTAAAAGACACATTAGATACTAATATTGTCTTGCAACACAGCAACAGCTTGTTTCTAAATATCAGTTCAATTCTGATTCATTGGACCAAATTGTAATGTTCTGAAACAAATTAAAATCCATAAAATGAATGTCGTTCACTTATTTGGTGCAAAATCCCACTTAAAGGGACAAAGAAAGTGAGAGAGAATAAGAAATGAACCTGCCCACCATACTTGGTTTCATCAAAACGTTTTTACAAAATGAACGATTCTCCACAGTCACTTAAATATTCGTTTCAAATGAACAAATCATTCATCAACACTGTCACTGTCCATCTCTCATCTCTGCTGCTGAGTGAAAACTATTTTTACAAAAAAAATTACAAAAAATATGTATCCACTGACAATGAGCTTCACTTCTACAGGGACAAAGAAGATTAAGGCGCTTGTGTAACAAAATGTAACCAAATAAAAGCATCTGAAATGCAACAGAGGTTTTTCAAACCTTGTAACACTGAACATTGTGTTCACTTTGAAGAATTTCTACGACTTAAAGAAATGGAGTTTGAACAAAATCTTTATTTAATGTGCTACTGGAGCTTTAGGAGGCTTGTTCAACTCTGTAGTGTTCTTTTGCATCTAGTTATCAAGTGTGAATGTTTTTCCAACAAGATAGGTCATAATGACTTTCTTAGGTTACGTATACGTAGTACGTCTCATCTTATTTTGGCAAACAGAGGGCCGCTTAATCGGAACAGCCGTTTAATAGAATAAAAAAATGATCCCATTCCGACGTGTTGCGTTAACCATAACCGACTGTGTATGCGTCTTTACGCGGAGAACGTGTTGAAAAAGTGGTTGGAACAAATCCTCCCGTTTTTTTAGCCAAACCCCTTCGAAAAGTATTTAGTTTAACACACAATGAAGCAACCAGCCGTGACATCTTTGCGTCTCCCCGTGATCAAGAAAACCAACTCCAGTTGCGGAGGGAGAGAATTCCAGTAAACAGCAGCTATGTCATGTTTCCGAACCCATGAATAATTAAGTGTTAGTTACTCAAACAAGCTGAGTGCCCACATCCAAACACTGCTCTGCGAGAACATCTCTGAGGATTTCAGATGCTTCATCATCGTTCTGGATCTGTGTGGATTTGCCAAGTGTGTGTGCACAGTGATCTGGAGCCTGTGGTGTTAAACACCTCAGCATCACAGCAAATTACGTTCACTTGCTTGGTTGATTTCAGTCGCTCTCTGATGCGGCGGTAAACACGGTCCCAGCACTGTGCTTTCACTTTTCTTCTAAACGTCAACCGACGGCGTTATGCTGACAACAAACAAAACACGCTGACCTCTGGTTGAGGAGGAAAATGTACAAAATCATCTTAGCGGAGCTGAGGAAAAAAAGCTGGAGGTGCTGGTCATGACAACGTGAACTCAAAGCTCGCCGCTAATTAGTTACAAACAAATTACCCATCATGCCGTTTTCAAATTAGCGGCCTTTACTCGCCGCAAGGGCCGGAAAAAGGCCCCGGGTTGTTGAATAATTGTTTGTGCACCATCTGTAACGGGACGTGACGGAGTTTAACTCCATCTCTAACGCAAAGACCCTCAAGATTAACCTGGCGAGGAACCAAATCATTGTTTTTTTGGATTGTTGTGGCTTTTCAGCGATTAAAACACACAATTCTTCCCTGAAAAAAAACTGCTTGTAAAATCCACTCAATAAAAGTATCATATAACCCATAAAATGTGCTTAATACAGTTCTGGTGAATTATAGAAGTTGGCTTTTTTTCCAGTGTAGGCCTGAAGACCAAGCGCTCGCCCTGGATTCAAACACCTTCAGCGTGCCACACACATCGCAAGGCCTTAGACACCATTTCTCAGACGCGATGATAAAAAAACGATGAGATGACGATGAGATGATCGGATTAATCACATAGTCGATCACGGATTAATTGGGTTCAGCGTGGATTGTAAAGGTTCACGTTAACCGTGGAGAAGTTAAAAATCTAATGAGGAGACTCATAAGTGATGCTCGGTTGGCTGGTCTGTGTGTGTATCGACCTTGTGGAAAAACAACAATCCTGATCTATTACTAGCGCAGAGGTGACATTCACCATTGTCTAAATTAACTTGTGTTCTTGAATGGGACACATGAATGACCATCACAAATAATGGATGAGGAATCATGTGCGTGAAACACACACACACACACACACACACACACACACACACACACACACACGAAGTGACAATGCCAGAAACACAACACAATGCGAAGAAACACACGTCCATGCCACAACTTTTTTTTTTTATTTCAATACAAAAGCACATGGAGCAGACAAACAATGAATAGCGTGACATGATTCGGAGTCTCACAACAAAGATGGTGAATGAAATGACACACACGGTGAAAAAAAACCGTTATTATCAAACTTCCGGGGGTTTTCAAGCGAACATTTTCGGCATTAAAAAACGAACTATTTGCAGGTGTATTGCTCACCACCGTCGCACTCTCCACACCTGTAACGCCGATAAGCCACCACACATCTACTCGTGGATTGATTTACTCACCACATATGTTTTCTGGGAGGCAAACTACGGTCTCTGTTGTAGGCAGTCACCCCTAGAGCCAGCTGCATTACAGTAATGTATTTCTGGTAATTCACCATGGTACTGTTCACCGCTTTTTTCACCCCCCCGACGCAAAAATCCGCAGCGGAAGCACAGGTAGCACTACTAACGGCTGTTTATTCTCTCCTCTTCTCTTCCTCCTCCGGTCCCCTGGCATGCGTTTCAACTGCGTCTTCCTTGTGGAGCATCACAGCGCCATTTCCAGCAGCAGCAGCACTGACAGGGAAAACACTCCCCGCGAGGGAGCACACCGCTGCCGCCCATCCTCACAATGTCACTCTCTTCTTTTTACCTCTGTGGACACAACGCGCACCGAATCCATTCGATATCGCTCACGAGATTGTCATTCCCGCCACTGGCGCGCGCTCCCACTCTTCTGTAACGCTCTCTCTCTCGCGCGCGCGCACCGCAGCGTCCACGCGTCCGTGCGTGAGGGAGCGAGGGAAGCGTGTGTGTGTGCGTGTGTGCGTGTGTGTTTGTGTGTGGTGTGTGTGTGTGTGTGGTGTGTGTGTTTTAGGTTTGGAGGGGGTGTCTTAAAGGGATAGTTCACACCTAAATTTGCATTAGTCTGTCTGGCCGTTAATTTAATGTCAAAAGACCGCCGGCTTAGTGATTGAGTGCGTGCGTGCGTGGGGGGGGGGGGGGTAAATGTTGTGTTACCATCTAAAAAATACATCTACAATAATTACAGTACGAATTCTTTGATGTGTTCTTTGAAGATTGATGTGTCAAGTAAGAACGGGTTATTTGGTTTTATTTAAAAAAAAAAAAAAAACTTTACGTTATTGGCTTTTTCCTTACAGATTTTTTCCCTCTACCACTAAATAATTCAGTTTTTTTTCCCATCATACTAAAAATACATTTATTAGAGAAAACTACCCCACAGCTACCCAGAATGCTTTGTGCTTTCTATCGTCAGCCATTTTGTGGCCTCCTACCTGTATCCTTTCCCGTATTCATCTGTGCTGCTTTGTTTTTATTGTTTTATTGCTTTTGTAATCTAATTCAGTTAATCTTTACATTCATCTTTTCTCCACACTCACCGAGTTGTGATTGTGGCCTTTTTTAATTTCATTTCGTTGTGAGATGGAAAAACTCCCAATACCACAAATCACTTCTTTATATGAACCTCTTTCCTTGACATGGACCGACACCAGACCGATCGTCACTTTTATCCATGTATCATTGTCCATAGTTGAGACATTTTTTAAAATTTACTGTAAGATAGTTGCTAACTGCACTAAATATAGACTTTAAACTGCTTAAAAGAAAATGTGTCTTGTTTTTTTATTTTGCTTTATTTTTTGTCAGTGGCTGTATCAAAAAGTGACAAACATACCGTAAACCCGGAACGGTGGGCTAGCACTAGAGTTTGCTGCTGCCTAAGCACGTGAAAAACAAAGAAAATCTTTAGTACAATATGGCACGGCAGCCTGAAGAGCCAAATGTTCAATTTCCTTTTCCATTCATCCGATTTGTAAAAGTATACAATCTGTGTGTGTGTGTGTGTGTGTGTGTGTGTGTGTGTGTGTGTGTGTGTGTGTGTGTAATTTCATTGTCAATCATGTAGGTCGTTGATCTGGTAAGAATATGCATTGCTATTAACATTTTCCTTAGTCAGTGGTGTAAAGTATTTGAGTAAATGGACTTCATTACTTCACTTAAGTATTTATTTAGTTTTTAGGCTGCTTTGTTCTTGTACCGAGTATCAAAAATATATCAAAACTTTTACTTCTACTTCATGGCATTTTTATTGATTATCTGTACATTTCGTTCCCCTACAATTGAATGGACACGTACCGTTACTTGTTTCATTGTGATTGTGCGCAATAAGTCAATATCTTTTTACCACCGTTAATTTCTTGGGAAAATGAGGTGATATTGCTGAAGGTACTGAATGCTATTTATAAACTAACGGACGCGCACATTTGAGACTTGAAAAACATGAGACTTGACTGACATTTTGTTATTTAATACGTAATTACTTAATACTTAAATTATTTTAAAATTGGATACCTTTACCCAAGTCTTCTTGGAATTTGTGACTTGTAATGGAGTAATTTTTACACTAACCAATCTGTACTATTACTGAAGTATGGTTTTCAGGTACTCTTTACACCTCTGTTCTTGGTAAAAAACAGAAAAAAAACAGAAAAAAAAAAAAACAAACGTAATAAACAAAACCCAACGTAAATTTCTGGGCCTTCAGTAGTGTGTCTGAGTCAACTCTCACCTCTAAGATAATCTATAGTTTATAGTTATAAATTAGAAAAAGTTGCTGCCCCAATGACATAAATACCTGTTTCTGATATTATGTTTGCCTTCATGCCTTCACATAATATTCAACAAGGTTGAAATGTGATTGGTTAAATGCCCATTGCTAAAATACATGTCTGGAAGCAGAGCAGTTGGAAATAATCAAGGAAGACAAACTATAATAAACATTCACTTGTGATTCAAATATTTTAGGCCTATCTTACAACCTAATTGACCAAACATATATGGTACTTTATATCTGGACTTTTTTCTCTCTCCACATATACAGTATATATTAATATAAACCTTTGAACTCCCGTTTCCCAGAATGCCTTGTGTGTGTTATGTGTTTTCACTGCTGCCAGGTGTTGTTCCCCAAATATTTCTGTTTACACTCTTGTTGCTTCTGTTATCGTAGACTATTGTCATACAATTATTATTACTATTTATTATTATTATTATTATTATTAACACAATCACAAAATAAATGAATCATAATTCTAATGGGAATTTAAATACTGGAACAACTGGTGTCATGTACAAAACAGTCGGGAATATGACATGGATCGTGCAAATATCACCATTTCCACACGCAACAAATTCATTTCCAGGACACAATCTCATTACTTACATATATAGGGCACAACTACTAAACCTTCAGAATTCTATTTCCAGATGCCCAGCAACCTAAATTGGTCAAGGACCTTCCTTCCCAGCCCCAGTGTGATGGGAACTTCACCAGTGTGATGTGGAGAGCACGTCCATAAAATAGGACAAATTAAAAGCGCCCTCCTTCCTGTCCCTTTGGTCTGCCACACAGGAAAATGTGGGTCCAGGCATCGGTTATGAGATTCAGAGCTTTTCCCAAAGGATGGAGAATTGGATCCAACCTGCAAGAACCTTCTCTAGCTAGGGCGGCGTGATTTATGACTTTTCGTGAGGGAACAAAGAGGAGAAATGAGAGGAAAAAGCAAAAGAAGGCGGCGTTTCGCACATGAGCTCACTGCAGCAGAAGTGGACACACTTAGCGACACCAGAGCGGGGGGTTCCATTAAATGCTGAGCAGAGTGCATGATTCCCCCGGTCCCCATGACATCAAGCACACTCAGTACATTCTAAAACAATGCTAATTCAGCAGCTTTCATCTGCTTGCTGCTCATTTAAATGTATTCAAACATACCGTCGACGCCGCTTGTCGCAGAGCAATTTATATGTGCGGCGAGGTGAGTCATCCACCAAGTAGCAATACCTTCTAATCCTCCACGCTCTCCTCCTCGTCTCTTCACAACCCTGACAGACTACAATTACTGTTATTCTTAACCAGTAATGAGCGCCGGTCTTCATATCTAGCGGTGTCAGAGTGAAACAGCATTGTTTAAACGTCAAATGTGGATTCAAACGTGAGGAAAAACTGTGCGAAAGCCTATAAGGTCTCGAAAGGCGCCTCATAAATGAAATACATTATTATTCATAGTACGAGAAAAAAAGCCTTTCTATGTTCTACTCCATAGAATGATTGTTTAGTTAATGAGTGTTTAGAGTATGTTGTGAATAAACCCGTGAGCATCTTTCTTTCATGGTTATGAGTTCAATTAAAGACGTGTGGAACTAATCTGAACAAACATACCGTATTTACGCGAATATAAGCACTCCGCTTATTTTCCAAACACAAAATAACAACTCCATTGATAGGGAAACATAATCTCAATAATTTTTTGTTTTTCTGACTTTCCAGAAACATAGAATATCTGGCAAAATACTCATCTTCCTTCTTCCAAATCATCCAAACCTAACTTGTGACTCTTTTACTTGAATAATAGATCAAAAATAGTAACGCTAAAATGACTTCTAAATGTAGTAGAGGGGGTGTTATGATTTCACTTGCTATGTCCATATATGAGCGTATTCCGGTTTCCACTGCGTGAACTAGTTTCCTCACAGACAGTGAGCACGACATGATATTGCATTTAATTTAATTTATTTTCATTTCTTCCCATTTTATTTAGTCATTGTAAGCTGCAGGAATAAGGTAATTTTTTCATCTGTTATTCATATTTATGTTTGTCTGAACGTGGGATACGGGAGCTTGTTATTTAGCTACTGCAAAATGGTTTGGTTAATGTTTCTTTATTTAAAGAAAGTAAAGAGGACACATTGCAGTGCACTGTTACAAAAAGACGGCATATTTCCATTTATTTGTAAATATTTACATTTCCCAAGTTTTTGAGATCTTTTTTTTTTGACAAAAAAGATGTTTGTTCTGTTGGGTCAGTGTGCTAGCTATAGCTCCAGCATATCTGGCTGAGAGAGGAGAAATACCTTTGAAAATACAGTATTTACGAGAATAATATACGCAATATATATATTAAATTATATTGTATATCTCAAAAACTTGTAGGGTGCTTATAACCGACGATTTCAAATATGTGTGTAAACATAAGCCCTCATTTTTCCGTATTTCAAGTCAGGAACAATCACAAATAAACAAAGCGGCGTGCGACCGTAGGCAGACGTGCTACAGTATAAGCTTTTATTTGCTCAATAACAGAAATAAAAAAAAAACATTAGACCCGTCACGACACTTAACAGAGACAAAACAACACTGGAAGAAGATTAAACTAAATACAGTGCAATATTTTATATTACATCGCAGAAAGAGTCGAAACAGTCGAAAATAAAGAACATGGGCAAGTAGTAAAAAAAATCTCAGGAACAGACACAATCAAAACGCTACACAGGGGATAATAAGCCTTAATCTTCACAAGGTGTCAGATAAACAGAGAGTTTGAAACAGGCCTGAGCTTGAAACAACTCTGACTGAAGAGCAAAAGATCTTGGGAAATGAAGTCCTGACCACTAGAATCAACTTTTATTTATTATTCAAGCAAAACGATATCAAAATGATCTGAGTCACATGTTAGGTGTGTTAAATAAAGACAAAATAGTTTTTATATAATAATTTTAAGTGAATATTAACGTAATTGAACCAGAAACCTTAATAAGAAAAAATAAAAACATTTTTTCTTATGTGCCTGAAAAATCAGGGGGGTGCTTATATTTGCGTAAATACGGTTTTAGAGTTTTTATTGCAGGACAATACAGACACACACACACACACACACACACACACACACACCAAACTCCCTAATTTCACAGTTTAACCAAATTTGCTAATTTCATAAAAAAACAAATACATTTTCCACCATGTGACTTTCCTTTAACCTCATATCCCAAAAGTCTCAACATCAAAAGACGCCTGAAATGAATCGCAGCATGAAATGAAATTGGAATCCCCGGCAAACACTTGTGCGGAGACGTTTGCATGTCATGTTGTGTAACATCTCCATTGCCCACTGCGGTTGCCTCACGGGCATTAAATAAAAATATACGTTTGCTTTGAACCCACACGCCACGCTAGGAAAACGCCAAGCAAGCGGAAATCTAATCTCGCATACCTAATTCAAAGCCCTCGCTCCTCACCACAACTCTATAATTGGAAATCATTACAGCAGTTAATGTTGATAGTCAAGGATCCCACCAGCCAGACCCGTTGTTTATGGTTCCTCGGTCCAGTGGCGTCCAGCTTTGGCCTATGATTTTAAAAAGTACTTATGGTTTAAGTCAGCAAGAAGCTGAAAGCTATTAGAGGAACACAAAGTGAGAGTCCAGCAGATAAATAGTAAATCCCACATCCTCCTCTGCAGACCAAAGTGTTGATCAATCAATTAGGCTTCTCCTCCATAAGAGCCTCGGAAGATTCATGTGTCCTTTCAGCTTTCCACCTCCAGCCAAAACCCTCTTCAGGGCATCGTAGAAGGGGATAAAGCAACGCCCGCCATCCAATCGCAGACTCATTATCATTCAAGTCACATTTAATAACAGGCAGGTTGTTCTTCGGCAAGCCACGCTGAGGAACTTGCACACATTTAGCGTTCCTATTCAAATGTCACGAAGCCGAGCTGGAGGGGGAACGTGTCCTAGTTTCGTAAAGCACACCAACAGTTTCCCTGTTAGCTTCCTTCTCCAATTTGTAAAGACGTTGTTTAGCTAAAAGCTGTGTTTACTCTTCTTCTCGAAACACAGCCAAAATGAGACGATCCCCGGGCAATTATTTACCATCGCGCGGATAATTCCTGCAAGTCGGGCTCATTTTCCTCAGTCACTTTAACACGTAGTCAAACCTTGAGCTCGTTTGCCACATATACGTTGCACTATCTTCTAACTTTACCTCATAAATATGTATGTATGCAAATGGAACATAACTAGATGTTCTTGCCGGCTCCTCATGCATATTCACCGCGTCCACTCTTCCACTCTACTAATTCTTTGGCTGAATTTCCGTTTCGACCTCCAGCCTTGATCTTCAAAGATCTATTGTCCGAATGTATGAAATCCGTACTCACATGTAGTAGCCATAATGCTGCATCTCCATCATGGTGTCCTCGCAGTGACGGCTTTCCGCTCTGTGTGGCTAGCTCCTGTGTGCGTCTGTAGCCTAACTTGTGTAACTCAAAGCGATTTTGTCATATTGCCGCGTCAGTGTGTGTGTTTGATGGGCTTCAGCTCTGGGTCAAACCAGTGGCCGTGTCATCGCCATGATGACTCTCTTCATCACGGATGCAGAGAAGGCCTGCGCTGACAAACAATGCACATCACTGTGTCCTGAACCGCACAACGATTCATCGCTCCAAAGCCTTTCCTTTCCCACAGCAGGTTCACGCTCTCCTTAGTCTCTTTTACACAACTTTAGTGGACGATTTATGGACGTAGATCAAAATATATTGAGAATATTGATCGAGCATTTTTTTTTCCATGATTTTTCTGGCAACCAATCAGTGTGTGTTAGTAATGCTGGGGTTGTGGGTTCAGTCCTGATGCGCTTTAAGCAGATACAAAAAAAGTCTTCGACATGTATACGCGTGTAAATAAGAGCATTGTGTTTATTAAAAAAAAATAATAAACCATGACCAGGATTATGGGATAAGCTTCCTGAATGCATGGTGAGTAAGAACGCAAGTATGTATTTTTTTAATAAACTCTTTAAAATTATATTTACATTTTATAGACTACTAGTTCTTTCAATTGTGTCTAAAAAGCAAAATTGTTAAAAAAAAAACTGACTAGAAAGTATTTTATAAGTATTTCAACATAACAGATTAAAATTATTATTTTTAAAAAATTATAATAACAATTAATTATAATGTATTAATTTGTAAAGTTTACTAAACGTATTGTGAGTAAAAGAAACACAATTGTTAGTAAATATATTTTTGCAAATTTGTAATTCAATATAACGTCTTTAAAAGTGTATTTCGTTTACTGAATGTGATAAGTAAAATTCATTTGCGTGTAAAAGCACAATTGTTTGAAAAAACGAACTTTAAAATTTGCTAAAATATGTATTTTAATTTCATTATAAAAATATTAGTTTTATTTTGTATTATAATAATTATGCTTATATGTTAATAAAATGTTTCAAATTATAATAATTGTTTATAATTTAAAAAAAAAAGAGAGAACACATTTGTTAGGAAATATATATTTTTTGCAAGTAAGTATTTCAAAATTATCTCAATACGATTTTATTTTAATTTTCCAAATGTTTTATTAGGAAACTAATTTAGCTGGAAAACAAGTTACAGCAACATATCCACAGTGCAATTTTCATCACGAGTTCCATTATTTGAGATGTACACATAAACACATATCACACACACACATTGCTTTTGAGCACACACTCTGCCTCCTTTCATGTCACATCGCTTCTACACACTCGGAATCTCTGTCAGCTATTATGCTCTTTGATTTAACAGGATGCTGACACAACATCTACAGCAGCTTCACGTGGCGTGGCTTCTGAAGCCTTCTGGCCAGCTTTTCTCTCATGAATACTACATTTACTTGCTTCTCCGTACATTTCCCCTCGGCCTAAATGATGTAAGGTGCTTGTCAAAATTCCTCATGCTTAAAGACAAGGTTGATACAAGGCTTTGAAGTGAACAAGAACCAAACAGACGTGGTGTGTTCCTCACACACAGACACGTGAGCGAGGAGACGGACACATGGCTTTGTTGTCCATTGTCTTAATCACGCTGGCTTGTTAACTGGTTTATTTCATGGTTATTGGTTTCTGTTCTCCCTCATGTGACGTCCTTTTGCTTCTCTGCTTGACTTTGGTGGGGTTTTTTTGTTGTCAGACGTGTGTTTTACGCATTTTGCTCATTAGCTAATGCTAATTATGCTGTCCAAGTTCAAGTTCAGTGCATTTGTAAGGCGCTTTTCACAGTTACAACGGTCTCAAAGCGCATGTGTGAAAATGAAGAGAGAAAAAAAACACAATAATGTTAAAGATAATGGATATGACTATGACTATGTTGTCTGTTGCATTGTTCATGTTGCTGTTGTTTCTTTGCAATTAAAAATAATTATAGTTACTTTTGTTGCTTTGTGTTTTTTTTAGTTTGCAACAGTTTTTGCTCCAATGTTCAGCATGGCTGCATTCCTTATTTTGCACACTGTGCTTGGTTTATCTATACATATATATAAAAAAACAAACAAACAAACAAAAACAAAAAAAAAATATATATATATATATATATATATATATATATATATATTTTATTTATTTTTTACAAAATAAATGCACTTGATTATGTGCAATAAAAAAGTACATTAGCCCCCCCCCATCCCCCACACACACATATACTTTTTAAACACATAAACTGTTGATATTACATTAAATGTTTACATTTGGTATCAAAACAAAACGCACACTTTTGTAACCATGGGGCATGGAAGTGAAACATGCTACAATGTCTGTACTTTCAGAACAACAGTTGGAGGACAACAAAAGAAATGCCACTTAAAGGGCACGGAAAGGCAGAACATCCTTGGCGCGACCCCACAGAAAAGGTCAAGGCCCCGAGAGACTATAGAAATAGGCAAGACTGATGAGACGGGATTCACACATCAAAGGAGACAAACGGCAGCATCCTCAGCATCTCTGCCTATCCGTCTTAATGTGTGGATGCCAGGAAAAATGGTCCACTCTGCTTGTTCTTCCTTTCCATATACCCAACAACACCATCTTTTACACCCTTTATTGATAGACACACCAGTAATGTGACAAAGTGGAATAGTATTGACCCAGAAAAATGACACGTGAAGGTACCAGGAGCCTAAAGTGTGATGCTGTGCACTAAACACAAACAAAGTGCCATGGGCATTTGCTTCTCATTTATTATGCAAAACAGCCGGAGGGAATTGTGGGAGCATCGACGGCAGTGCAGACGACGTGTTGTTTCTTACCTTGTGTCAAAAAGTGGGTCTGTGTACATAGATGGAAAACAATCCGTGTCGTGGCTTCTAGATGGGGAGGATTTTTTGCTGTCTTTTTTATTTTGTTCTTGTCTTTTGGTTCCTCCAGCAGAACTGTCTATAAAATATAAATACCGGTATGTCTGAATAATGCTTCCGATTAATTTCATGCGGACACACACACATACACAGAGATTAAATGTACTTTGTGCATCAAAAGCAGCACATTAAAACACAGCTTCAGGCTGCAATTATGGTGTCATTAGATATAAGACGTCAATTGATATCCCTTTAGTCATCAGACTGAATAATTTAAAAGAATGGAGTAAAAAATTACGTAAATATGTACGTATTTGTCTGTTTATCTTGATTTAACTTCATTTGATTTATTGTGGGTTTTCTCATATTAGGAACCTCACAAAACTTGGGCCATTATCAATACCCCAAATCCTATAATAAATATAATTATTGGTTAATATTAATACTGAAAAACTAAAAAGGGGTTTGTCGCAGTTAAAGTGAAAAGACTTAGATAAATTAACTAAAAAGACTGAGCGCCCCCTTCTGGATGAAGGGGAAAGTTCACACTTTCACAAAATCATAATCTTTTTAAAAATGTTGTTTACGGCTCTTTCATCTCATGTAAAATATCAGATCGCATAAATCTTTCCATGTAGGGAAATTCATGATTCACGTTATGCCTAAAAACTGTATCAGTTTATTACCCCTGTGTTAATCTGTCTGCACATAAATCTGAGATTATGCTAAATTACCTTATCTTAACCTAGACAGTTTAGTTTAAAGCCATATGCTGAGATTTCCCCGTCACTGTTTGTGGCTCTGTCTAGCTAGTAATCTCCTCAGAGTGGCGGATTTGAGCGGGCTATTTTTTGCAGGCTTTTTGTTTGCCATGCTATTAAAAGAGACTTTCGCTGCCTTCTAGACTTGCCTGTCAGATTCCCCATGTGAGATGGCTCTTAAACTACATGTTAAAACTGGATTAAGACAGTCAATCTCAGCAGCTCGCGGATGTGTTAGTCACGGAACATATATGCTCACCTTATCTAATCCACTCGGAAACTCTCACTTTATACTACATTTAGTATATATGTATATTGTATTTTAATTGGCTGATATACTATGTTGCTTACAATGGTGCTGTCTCATACACAAATTATTAATCTTAATAATATAAAACCAATCTTTAAAAGTTATAGCCGAGCAGGGGTATTCAACAAAAATGTAAAGAGGTCCGGTTACACAATTTTCAAATGTCCAGGTGATTATACTATTACTATTTACTGTCATATATTATTTAGAATACATATACAATAGAAATAATTTAATTACTTATTAATTAGCTTGCACGTATATAATCAATACTAGATTGTCAAATCAAATTAGTTCAGTACAATTCAAAAACCTTCTGATAAATGTATTGTTATGCAACATCTAATTGAACAAACATTTACAATGCTGTCTTTGACATAAAATCAGGGCTACTTTTAAAAATAGGCAAGAATACGGTAAAATTTTCAAATAGAGTGCTTAACCTTAAACAGAAAATATTAATGAAGAAAATGCACTTAAAAAAAACCTTCTTCCTTTACTCCTTGACTCAGAAACTTTAACCTATAAAACAGGTAAAAAAAAATCTGAACCAGTGGGTCTGATAGGTTTGGAAACCCATGAAGAATATGAGCCACTAAAGCTGTTCAATTGTGGACATTTAGTCTCCCATCTTTTCTAAAAAATAAATAAATAACTAAATAAAAATAAAAGAAGACGAATGGAATATGTTGTTAATAGGGGAGAGAGAGTTACATAACAGAAGCAGAACGCTCATTTTGATGCCTAAACCAAAAACACAATCTCTGTGTGGTTTACCTTCACAGTCCATGAGAAAACAGGTGAGCAGATGAGGACACACTTCTTCTAGAGCCAAGCAGAAGGCGTTGAAAGCTCCCGGGCCCTTCTGGGACAGCAGATCCAGGAAGAGCTCATTTCGCTTCTTGCTGGACTCTTGGGCCAGTATTTCTTTGTACTCCACAAGAGAAAACATTTTCTCGTAGACCAGACTCGGCAGGACCGTGTTGATGTCCAGTTCTTTCAGAATGATTTCCCTGTGTTGCTTCAAGACCTTGGCAACCCATTTTTTTCTCCTTCGGTTGACAGGCTTCCTGCACTTAGTCCTCGGCTTTTTGTGATTCTTGACAAACCACTTCTTAGTTCCACCTCCAAACATCTTCACATCTCAAAATCCCAATTTAATTTCTTCAATATTTGTCTCAAAAACCGTTTACCGATAATTACAACCAAACGGCGTGTGTGTTATGCTTCCATTAAGCTGGCAGATGCTCCCCAAGCATCTCTATCTCAGCAACTATCTGAGACAAAATACTTGCTTGGTACTTAACCACTGTAATAGGATTAGCTTTATGTTAAGACGATTACTCTTTATGTTAAGTCGATCACTCTATGTTAGGTTACTCTATTGTCTATGTGCAGTGTGT
Source organism: Paedocypris micromegethes (assembly GCA_028031935.1). Taxonomy (NCBI): domain Eukaryota; kingdom Metazoa; phylum Chordata; class Actinopteri; order Cypriniformes; genus Paedocypris; species Paedocypris micromegethes. The sequence goes on along the minus strand of CM051501.1, from coordinate 26,653,641 downwards.
GTGAGCACGGGCATGCATGTAAATGTTGTTTAAAAGTATGGTAAGTGTTAAATATAACGTAATAATTTATATTACAATACATTTTTCAAGAAATTATTTTTGCCTATGTCGATGATTCTTATAACAAGTTTTTTCTCAGTAGATTAGTAACTCTTAAAAACCTATACGTTTCAGCAACTTGCAAAAGGCAATTAAAACAACATTTTACATTTGTTTTTGTCGCTCAGGGAACTGTTTCTCAGATCATTTGCGATCATAATCTTATAACTAAGACTCGTTTTATGTCGTTCTTCCGTTGACTGAGACTATTATAATCTGGCAGGATTATATTGTTTGTTTTTAAATGTGAATGTGAATCTGACTTCCGGTTGATTGTTTTCCCCGCCTTCTTATTCCTGAATTTCCATGTCCACGTGCCTCACCTGCGTCTGCTCGGTTCCGCCCCCATGTGTTCGTCCGTGTAAATGCTTCTTCTCCGGCGGCGTGTAGAATTTTATTCTACCGTTTTGAATTTTTATGTCGAGATACGCGAATCAGGTAAATTAAGTTTTTGTTGTTGTTAGAGATTAACAATTTATTTTGGATCGTCGTTTGTACTTTTAACTTGTGGAACTCGCCTGACGTTCCTATGTTAAAGTTTACGCTTATATTCTAAGACGGTGTATATAAAGAACTATAGAAAAAAAACATTCGTTTTTAAATATACCATAAAAAGTAGCACAACGTTACATTTGATACCATTCAAGTCAACAAAGATGTTAATACGTAAGATAAAACACACTTTTTCTGAAGTAGTTTCTGACAATGTTTGTCTGGAGTAGATTATGATTTACAGTGGTAATATCTTATTAGCTTATGGTATGTACTAACAGAAGTGTACAGTGATGAAGCTAAATAAAATGTATATTTGAGAATTATATGTTATCACAAGCGTGAGTCCAGTTCATTAAATGGATTTCAATTGTTGCTTAACAACATGTTCTGTCATATTTATTATACGTTTTATCTCCAGGCTTTATTTAAGTGTATGCATATTTAAGTGTATATTTTTTTTTCAAAATAATTATTTTCTAAAATTAAGTTTTGTTTCATTAAAAAACAAATAACACAAAATGCATTTCATATTAGTTTATTGCCTTCTCAGGTAACCGACATTAAACGAAAAACAACAGAAGGAACGTGTTTTAATAATTGTAATGGTTTTGAGGAACAGTCATGTCTTATTAGTTAATTGTGAAGTTGAATAACACGATTTAAAAAATAACATGAACTCTACAGATAATTCTACTAAAGCTAGAAAAACTACATCTTCACCTGAAAAAATGTAATGTAACAACTATTCCCACTTATGTCAAAAGACTACAATTTAAAAATTCTCATAGTGGTGAACGAAATGTGTTTGGTCACGTTTGTTCATCTGCTGACAAGCTTTTTCAACATTTTTCGTCAGGCCAGGTGGACCACAGCTGAAAACTCCAACCTTTTCAACCTTCAAACCAGAAAGAAGCAAAGAACAAGCTGCACAGACTGAACATAAATCAAGTCGAGACTTTTTGACTCATCACATGGGCATAACTCGATCATTTGATGAGTTATTGGAAACATCTCACCTCTGGATGAACTTCCTGCAATGAGCTGAGAAAGGCTACAAATGGTGGACGACCAAAGTGTGTCACGGACCTGAGGCCAGTGAACAGACTCCTGTTCCACACCTTCTGAAAGTGACGCTCACAGACGTACTGGAGACCAAACATACCAAACAAATATGGCCGTCAACACCCATATTTTAAAAATACCATATCTAGGTGACTATAAGCACCCCACTGATTTTTCAGGCACAGAAAAAAATTCCATTAATAGGCGAACATCTTGTTAACTCTGTGTTCTTACATTCCAGAAACCTACAATGTCTGGCTAAACACTTACTGCACTTAAACAAAATACTTACCTAACCAAACTTGTGACTCTTCCCATATTTCACTTCAATGTGGGTTTACTTGAATGACGTAATAAAAGTAACTTTAGATTTTAATTCCTAAATGTAGTAGAGTACATCTCCAATAGGTGGTGCTATTTCTTCCAGTGTTATTTAGCCACTGCCAAGTGTCGCTGCGTGGATAAGCTTTCTTTTTTTCCTGAATTTTTTTCCTGTTATTTATATAGGTATTTTAAATTGCACGTGAGGTGCTTGTTGTTTAGCCACTGCTAAGCATCGTTGCATGTTTCTTTATTGTTATTCAGCCAACAAAAGCATATATGCATGTCTGCCTCCAGAACCATTATTTAAATTAAGAAAAGAGACAGTAACTAATGGTATAGAACACCTGGATTGTTGTAATGAGTTGATAATGGGAATGTTTACCAGCATAGTGGTGCGGAGATCAAATTTTTCAGCCAGCTGAGTAATGTAAATATGCACGGACACCAGATCGTGAGCGTCCATCTCCTCCACCTCCTTAATGATGTCGGACACCCACTCGAACTGCCGCTGTGTCCGCGTCACCCAGATAAAGTACACCTTAAGCAGAAAACTTTATGATTACAATCCCAAAAATAGACAGTTTTTGCTCTTTTTAAGCCAACGTTTTGTTCTGAAACCAAGACCTTTTTGCAGTGAAATTTAAACTTGACCGAAGACTTGAACACCAAGTCTTTCAAGATTGAAGCGAAGGGTGTGACTCCAATCCCAGCACCCACGAGCACCGACACCTCGTAATCTGTCCATTCCTGATGGCCTTCGCCAAACGGCCCGTCCAGATAGAGCTGTGGAGAACAAATATGCTCATAATAAGTCTGATTATTTCTCCTTACTCATGATTAAGTCCTGTAAAATACATTAGAAGTCCTTCTTGCCTTGGGATATCCCCCAGGATACTTCTCGGGATTGTAGGCCTCTCGCAGTTTGCTAGTCCAGGGTCCGATTGCACGGATATGAAGACTTAGGTTCTCCTCGTGTGGTGCGGAGGTCAGAGTGAACGGGTGGTACTCGTCTGTGCCCAGCTCCAGACACGCGATACGTACCCACTGTCCCGAGCGGTAGACGAAACCCTGGGGTCGCTTAAACTCCAGATGAGTCACATCTGCCATTGGAGATAAACAGAACAAATCACCAGAGGTGTAAAGAGTACCTGAAAACCATGCTTGAGTAAAAGTGCCTTGTGAAAATGACGTGATTTATCATCCCTATAGATATCATCCAGTACCTTCAGCATCCTGCAGATGGCGATATTGTTAAGAAACAATTCTTAAGTGAAGCAATAAATTTCATTTAACGTCAATTTACTCAAATACTTTGACCACTGCAAACCACAAATGAGATTCTCTTATTTTGAGAGTTGCCATTCTTATTTTGCAAATTGCCACTCAAAATAGGATTCTCTTATTTTGCAAGTTAAAAAAAATAATTGATTTACAGTTTTTCATACTTGGAAAGAGTACGCATGGAGTTACAGTATCAAACTATTATTTCAATTCATTTTTTATTTGTTCTTTTTTTGTGGTAATGTTAATCATATTCCACCTTAAGAACATCTTAAAATGTAACTTTTCAAGAAAGCAAAAGCAAAATATTTTTAATTGAACTGATTCAAGTACCGTTTTTTGGACTGTAAGGTGCGCTGGATTAAAAGGCATGCCAAAATCCTCAAACGATCTCCCCTTTCTTTCTGTATTATAAAGCTCACATGCAATTTTATATTTTCAAGTTTGAAGTGCGCTTCAGCATGAGTTCTGCTTTTTCACAGCCATCCATTTTCTACCGCTTCCATCCAGAACTTTGATTAATTAATCCCCAGGTCACTTAACGTGAAGTATTTAGTATGTATAGGAAACAGAAGACCGCATAAAGTTTCATAAACCAAACATCAAACCCGGTTCTGTATAGTGGTCCACTATGATCGTGTTTACCTGAAGGCAGAAGTCTTGCTTTCACGACTGGGATCTCCACTTTTTTCCTGTTGAGGCTGATGAGCTTGTCCAGGAAAAACAGAAGACCAGGAGGAATCAGGTAAATGTGGAAGCGTGGCTCCTGAAGAAGGCCATAGCTCCCATGAACCACGGTCTGTCAAACGAGATGAGCACATAATGCACTTTCTATTGTAGAAAATGTATATTATAATTTGCATATGAATAAAAAGTAAATAAAGAAGCAAATGCATTTTTATTCATATTAAAAAGTTTGTCTAAGCTCACCAGGACATAAACGAGAACATACAGGTAGTGTGTGACCCAGAATCCTCTAAAGCTGACGCGTCTAAAATGATGCGAGGCAAACACGTACATGAAGGCAAAGATCAGAAGCAAAATAATCCCAGTGAGACCTGAAAAGGAGATACAGAGAAGATCCTTTCTGATTTTTGTGTTAAAATAAAAAATCAGTAAAAAGAATTCATGCAACCAAACCTGGAACTGTCTTAAAAAACCAGAAGGTCCATTTCATCGGAAGTTCAGATCTAGAAATGATGAAGACGGCACGTTGGAATTAGATTATTTAGAGTATAAATATACATATAAATATAGATATAGATAGAGGATGTTTGCTATATTTAAAAGTGAAGTTATGAATTACCCGTTATTGGAGAAGACTCGAGGAAACAAGCAGGAAAGAATGCTGAGGTCACTGATGCAGAAGATGTAGATATTCACCATGTGACCCAAGGTGTGGACAACTAGGTTTCGAAAATATACATTATTATATAGATTAATAATTCACAGATGTGTATCATTAAATACACAGTTCAAATAAGATGTCACAAGGTATTATTGCCCTGCAAATTGAGAATCAAAAAACAACTTCAGTTATGGAGTCAACTCTTAAGAGGTCTTGTTAAAGTTTAAGACCTCCCATAACAGAAAATACAGAAATATTGGACTGAATAAAGGATAAAATTGTGAGTTCTTATGGCAAGATTATTCTACATTAGAAAAATAGCAAAAACGCAAATATAAAAAAAAATGAAAAAACAGTAACACCATGTGGTGAGTTATTACTAAATAGTGACACAAACATATAAATATGAAAAACAATAAAAATCTTTTATTGAAGATAATTATTTTTATTGTAAACGCAACAACATTAAGAACAGCTATTAATACATAATAAGAAAATGACAAAACTTTCATCAAATGCTAATTTAGCCGCATTTGTGTTAGCCGGATTTCTATTCAGATTTTATGACTTGGTATTAGATACACCTATAGACATTATTATTATTATTTTAATTCATACTTCTGTGTCAGTACGTAAATTCCTGATGGACACAGAATGTGAAAGAGAAGTTTATCATTAGTGAATATATGCATGTATAAGGGTGGTGGTGTATTTTCAACCCTTTCATCATGGTGCTGTTCTATTAGAGGTGGCGTTCTACTATAGAAGGTGTCCTAGAGGTTTTACAGTAAGTGCGTTTACTTTAGTTTTCACAGATTTCACATCTGAACGCCGTCAAATTATGCCTCATTTTCTCATTCTTCCTCATTGTTTCTACCAATAAAGCTGCTTTTTTCTCCAATAATTCCATAAGATTTGTTGTTGGACTTTGGAATTTGTCCCAATACAACGTCAGCCCCCTTTAACCGGCGGCCCAATGAAGTGACTGTATCTACGTACATGATGCACTGGTCAGATTTTTTCAGGATTTCTGCATGTCTGCATTGGTGATCTGTTGGGTCTAAACCCTTTATAACCTTAAGCCTAAGCTGCTGTACTTATTAGAAATAAATCACACAACTAGAAATTTGTTGAGTTGTAGAAATTGTAATGAAATGTAATTCGCTTGGGATAAAAGCGTCTGCTAAATGACTGTAAAAGTCATTTCGCAGACTCCAAGACCAAGTTTCTCAACCGTCTCCTTCAGATCTCTCGAGCTTCTGCCTCTGTTTCTCACTCCTCAGTTGTAAGACTTTATTATGAAAAGATAGTAGCTACACACAACATTTCACAGCCCAGTCCAAGAGAGTGAGTGAGTGAGTATCTCCACATACAGTATAGCCAATTGGACGCCAGAATAAAAGCAGAATGTCATATTTTGGATCACACGAGCAAACATATCACTTCAAGGTTCCAGCTCTTCAACAATCTGATTCAGCAACACACACACACACACACACACACACACACACAGATGAAAATGTCAACTTGACCTCTCATTCGCATTGCAAGCTTATTCAATATGAAACGTTTAAAGCCTTTTGAATCCCATTTGACCTAACATCTATCTTTCTAACAAAAGTTCGTCTAGCTTGAGAGCCACTAAAGCGGCGTTCCACTACAGAACCAACAATAACGTGTGGTGTTTTCTCCTCTGACCTGTGAGGATCAAAGCGGTCATCGCCATGTGACGGTGCAGGTCGATGGCGGCGTCGAAGGGGATGTATCTGTTGAGAAACGTCTCTCTGCACAAGGTGATCAGGTTGCGACAGACTGTGAGCAGCATGTAGGGAAACAGGAAAGAGATGGAGGCCGCAGAGCCACGAGACACCAGTACGCCCACCATGGAGGTCTCCGGCAATCCACTTGCATGAGCCTGTGAACCATAATCTACAGACATAGCTATTGGTTTGCGACAGTTAGTGATTGTTTAGAACAGTGGTTCCCAACATTTTTGTCGTTTCGCACTGGCCAGTGTTTGATCATTTTACCACGGTGCGGGGTAAAATTCTACTTTTCATCGACTTTTTAAGAATTTAGTTTTTTAGTAACATGAAGACGTATTTATTTGTAGTTAAACATGCATTCAAAATTAAAAAAAAACTGTTATATCAAAAGATGAATATAAAGTGATTTAACATTTTTAACTACAAGATACTTGATTAGATTTTATATTATATGTATGATTTTAACACTTATATATCATATATTTTAACTATAAGATATATAAATGTATGTACACATCCTTACCTGCACTCTCCTCTCAACCACTTGACTATTAATCTGCTGAAATCCTGTTTATACACAAGCCTGTACATACTCACGTGAATTCTTATACAGTGTATATAGTCTGTGTATACAGTGTAAAATCTGTTCATGCACCTGTAAATAAGATTCATATCTATTCCTGCATAGATGGCTCATAGTATCTGTAGATATAGTTTCTGTTCATAGCATTTGATTAACATCTTCTCTGCACATGTACATTCTGTATATTTTAGCTTATAACCAATATTCGGCACTTACTGCTATAGCACTTCTGATTAGACGTAAACTGCATTTCGTTGCCTTGTACCTGTACACGTGTAATGACAATAAAGTTGAATCGAATCTATGCCAGATTTTGCCATCACGTACTATGATGTGTGAGTAAAGTCGCTGGTACTAGAGCGTTCAAAGCGGAGATGAGGGTGAAGAGTTGCTTCTGAATTAGAATGATAAGGCAGTTGCGAAAAGGTCATGGTGCGAAAATGTGACAACAAAAATGTAAAGATTGCTAATGAAAATAACCCAAAATAAAATGTGAATTATTTCCGAATAATTTTCAATACATTTCTTTACGCTTGATATTTTTGGCACTAATCTACTACCATACTTCGGCGGCCCTGTACCATTTAATCCACGGACCGGTGGTTGGGGACCATGCGTTTAGAAAAGCATTCCGTCAATAACGTGACAGTAAGTTTGGAGGTAAATACAACATCAGAAGTACAAGGCACTTACAGAAGCATCTCTCCAGAGCGAGTCCGGCCGTGATCCCGTATATAATGGCCATGCAGACAATATGTCTTCTGTAGTTTTCTACGAAGCGCTTGAATTGCTGAACGCGCTGATGCACGTGGCTTCTGTTGTAGTGCTCTCGCTGTGGCCGCACGTAGACCCTGCTGTCGCTCTGGACGAACCTTCAGACAAACACAAAGTGTGAAAAAGTGGTTTATCCAGTAATAATATTCGGTGTTAGTTCATATGTAGTTTGTTTCACAACTTGGTGGGCTCAGAATATCAACCCTTTCTTGTTAACAAAAAAACTATACAATATGTATAACAGTTGCAAATAACTGTTAAAAAAAAAGTCTTTTTTTCCAAGTAGAAAAAATAAATAAAAGTGAGTATGTGAGCGAGTGTGACAATATGGCCACGAGGGACCGAATAGAAATTGGTAAGATTACACACTCAAAATAATTGGTACTGTTAATACAACCTTTCTCCATCAATTGTGAGGATGAAAATTTAATTTCTGTAAACGTGTGAATTTAATTTACATTTCTATTAATTTCGGGCAATCGGTGTGTGTGCGAGGTGCCTAATAAATTAAATGCATTATTAATAAAAATATTTTCTAATATTGTTAAATCTCCTCCTGGGACCACACCGGTTATCTGTTCCGTCTCTGTATTTGCACACTCTTCATAAATACGTACTTCAAACTTCCTCAAGTAGTTTCCGAATTCCACAATAGTCACACCAGCATACAGTACATAATAATCACAACAAGTTACACAAGTTATTTTTAGGTCGGATTTAACCCCTGGTTTGGTCATAGCTTAGGTCAAAGGTCATGGAGCTCAAATGGAACTCTGGATCCACATAGATAAGAGAACATGTCTTATTTATTATTGACTGAACCAGGAAATAAAACATCTATCTATGAACCATGAAACAGTCAAAGCAACGATTTGGACTGCACTTTGCCAAATTTGGAGCTTCTAGACAAATACATTTCTCTACGTAAGTATATCTCTTTTATTTTACTTAAATTTGTATATATCTCTTTTACTTTACTAAACAAATTTGAGGCCTAAATTGTTGTGAAAAGCGGCGTAAACCTCCGCACGTGATTGTGTCCTTCATTAGGGACATTCAAAGCAAATCCCGACCGCCATCACGTCACTCGCTGACCACAAACACGCTGATTGCAGCATTTCACAATGACCAACAAATGATGGGTTTCATGAAGACTTCCATCTAATTCCTCGCTGAGCCCGTAATGACCGTACACAAGTTACAACACGTCGCACAATGAAAAATATGCGTAAGATTAACAACGACAGATATCGTATACTCGTGTCTCACTTCTTGCTCGGCCTCTGGCGGAGTTCTGGTGCTTGATCACCCTCAGATTTTGGTGCAAGGTCTTCCACACCTGGAGAACTAAGCAGACACAAGCCAAAATATATTGTAAAGTGAGTGCATTTCTCAATATGGCCACTAGAGGCTAAAATTAATTTCTGCATATAAAAGACCAGTGAAGTGACCCACACACACCCGGAGCAGTGGGCAGCGTTAGGCCGTGGTATCGGAAGTGGTATCTAATTCTAATAGAACACCACCATGATGAAAGGATTGAAAAATGGACCGCCACCTCCATTAGACCGCCACCCTTATACATGCATATATTCACAAATTAATTCACAAACTTCTCTTTCCCATTTTGTGTCCTTCAGGGATTTATGTACTGACACAGAAGTATGAATTAAAATAATAACAATGTCTAATAGCCACTAAATATAAATAATACAATTTTTTTTAATGCAATAATTGTTTTCTTTAAAAGCAGTTAATAATAAAAAATAAATAATAATTTTAATAAGAGTTTGATAAAATAAATGAAATGTTAACTATAACGTTTTTACCCAATTTTTGTAATGAATGAAACACGATGCTGTCTGTCTGGCTTGTTTTTACCGATAACCTCCAAGCCTGCAAGAGAAATTAGATATGTAATCTATTAAAATGAACTAAAATTAGTGATAGATCCATAGAGTTACTCCAGCTTCAACCATCTGTCCCACCTTTGATATTTAGCTGAGCTGAATGGCCTTGCAGAAGAAAGTGGAAGTCCTCCCAAGAATAGTGATCTTTATGTTCAAGTCCAGCCGTCTGAAGCAGCGCTCCAATCCCATCATCAGCTTGGTTCTTGGACAGCACAATACCGGAGATCTCGATGAAAGATCTGTACAGGTGAAGACCAAAAACAAAGTTGAGAAACAAGTTCAAACGATCCATTAATGTGACATTAGACGACACCTTAGTAGCGAAGAGAACTCCATCCTTGACAGAAAACCATCTCCTTTGACGTCATGGACCGAAAAAAGAAGCTTGGACTTCTCCTCAGGAGAACCTGAGAGTCAATACATATAGGCATGGGGAAATAGTCCACACCTAATAAACAAAATCATGACTTCCATCAGGACGGTACCTGTCATAAAAATAACAATGATGTCCAGAAACTCCTGGAACGATAAGTATCCATTGCCGTCTTTGTCAGCTAGCGTGAACATTGACTCTACAAAGAGAGATTCCGGCTTCAAGCCGAGCACGCTAGCAAACTCCGTCTGGGTCAGCTCACACTGTAAAGCCTCTTTTGTCCGACGACTCAAGAGTCCGGCATCATTTTTATCAATGTCCAAATCCTGAAGTTCGAAAAAGCTGTTAGGTGTAACCTCAACTTTTGAGTGAAGAACACGTTACCTTTGCAAACGCATGCTTGAAAAACGTTTCCACAATCTTCTCCCTCTGCTCTCTGGTCACAGCGTCCCTCAGTATTTCGTGCTGACTCGTTTCTATCACTCTCAGTCTGGGAATTCTATCTTCCAGAGCTGCACGCAGGATAGTCAGGAATTCTGACCTTTGACCAACGTCTTCAAAGAGAAAAACCTCCAAAGCAGAAATCAAACGTCTTAGGAGCATTGTCACTCAACAGAAGTCACACAGAGGTGTAAAGAGTACCTGAAAACCACACTTGAGTAAAAGTACAGATACCTTACTGTAAAATTACAAGTTACTAGTTACTAGGGACAAATGCCAAGTTATAAAATTGAAAAAGATTGGAAAGTGTCCAAAAACGTTTACTTGTACTGAATTTAGGGCAACAAAAAATCCATCAAGAAATGTGGAAAACAAGACTTGGAAAAAAAAGTCTTTATTTATCTATATCTAATTCGTATAGAAATTAAATGTAACACCTCAATGTTTCAAAATGGCAGAACAAAATAGATTTAAAAAGTACAAAATGTCTGTTCAGTCAAAATCAAAAGTGCAAAAAAGTGCAAACGCTAACTTTCACGTGATTTAGCTCATAAATAGCCTCCAGTTCCATCCGCATCCTGCAGATGGCGATAACGCCTTGTCTGCCAAAGAAATGAACCGCAGTAAAAACGATGCAGACTTGTGTCCATTCAAATGTAGTGAAGTAAAGAGTACAGATACTCAATCACAAATGCAGTAAAGTAGAGAGTGAAAGTTGCTTAATATTTTTGATACTCAGTACAAATACAAAGTAGCCAAAAATACTTAAATAAAGTAGCGAAGTCCATTTATCAAATACTTTAGTTTACACAACTGAAGGTTACGCAAAACTTGCACAGCTAAAGGCTAAGGTTACCACAAGAAAAAAGTTGGTCTCCTACCAGGTCATACTCTTTGGGTATCTTCAGAAGCAAAACGCGTTGCTTGCAATCGTCTGACAAAAGTACATCCAGATGGTCTTGATTTCCAAGACTGTGGGAGCTGATGGGGGAACCATTCTCATCGAAGATCTGGAACACCTTCTTTTCATTGAAGGCAAGCGTGACTGGTCGAGGGGCTGTATTCTTCCCCAACCACTCTTTCGCTAAATTTCAAGACGAAATTACATTTATTTCGTAACTGAAAGCTGAGGTCAATGTAACTGACCAGACCATGTGACTTACCAGTGGTTCCACAGTCAAGGTCTCTGCCTCCTATTGAACCCCTGAGTCTCTTCTGGAATCGCTGGTATCTCGCCGTCCTTATATGAGCCACTATGCTAGCTACTGTGAAGCTCACTGTCGAGAGACATCAAGTCCTGACACAAAGATACTCAAAATACAGCATCAACTGTTCGAGAGTCGTTTTTTAAAACGGTGAAAATATCAGGAGGGTGACAGGAGTTATTATGAAGACTTTGAAGACTTTGAAGACTACTTAATAAAATTATCATACATGTTGCATTGATTTCTTTTATGTAACGTTTGCTACTACAAATCTGAGTTTCCTAATAATATATATAGAATAATAATAATTGACAAACTCTGTCACTGAATGTTACTTAAAAATATTCATGCAATAAAATGATCCTTTGTTTAAAGATTTTATAAATTATATGACAGTAAATAGTTAATTATAAGAATCGATTTAAAATAAGTAAATTGTGAAGCTGAACTCTTTGAGTACGATATGACACTGACCAATTGGAAACAAGAAGAGCACAACCACTGCGACACCAAAGCCGATTTTGCTGCTTTCATCGAAGTACGCGACTGCGGAGGCTTTCTTGCACGGCGGAAGACCGGAGGCTCTGATTGGGTGAGGCTGGGGGCAGGGATCATCTGAAAACGAAAAAACAAGTTTTCCGGCATTATCTTCTAGAAACATCTTTCCTCTGCTGCAATTGGATTTAGTATTTTCAACAAACAAAGATAATTCCCACCAGTCAACACTAACTGGCCGGGTGGGACTGCTTTTAGTGATATAAAATGTGCGTTTATTGATTTAAAATGGATCAATTAAAAATGTAGATAAAACATTTGTATTTATTTAGTCTTATTCTGGTCTAGTGGCAGATCATGTGTGTAGAACGTTAATTACCATTTGCCCAGAAGAACACATTTTTCTGAATGTCGCCCTTTTTGGCACTAGTGACATGCAGAAGAACGTCATGATATTTTGTGCTACGTATAGCATGTATTTCCTCCTCGGAAAAGAGCCTAAGAAAAAAAATCACAAAAAATGACCTGACAACTCCCAAAAACACAAAAAATAGGAATAACCCTATATATGGACATAGCAAATTGAATCATAGCACCCCCTACTGGAGATATACATTTAGAAATATTATACAACGACACAAGTATTTAATCTATTATTCAAATAAAATGACATCAAAGAGAAATATGGGGATGAGTCAAAACTTAGGTTTGTCAAAAGACGTAAAAGAAGTATTTAAGAGAAGCACTTAGCCAGAAATTTTAGGTTTTTTGAAAAGTCAGAACACTTTAGTAAAGAGTAAGGAGGATCGCCTGTTAACATAATTTGTATCTTGTGCATGAATAATGTGCTTATGCCATGCTCGCAGGACGCTTATATTTGCGTAATTATTCGCTTAAAAAAAAATCTAAAATCTAATATGCGTTACTAATAATTACTTATTTGGTAAAACAACACACCCGTTTTGTTTGTTCTCAAACCAGAACCTGTCAGCATTTCTGATGCGCTGAAACTGATCCAGAATGATGGCAGAAAACACCGGGCCTGGACCTTCTTGTGCCTCGAGAAGACCACCAACAAACAGCTCGAGTCTGGAGACGTCATTCTCATATACCTCCGCTATCCTCCTTAATAACTGATTGATAGGAAAAGAACAATAGATTAGAACAGTTATCTCCATCCACATTGGAATCTCTGCGCATACGTGTGTGTTCTGCAGTTTGGGGTTGATCTCCTCCCAGGTGTTGACCGGGGGCATGTTGAGCGCCACCCTGACCTGGTTATAGCCGGACAGTCCAAAGTCCCGCCCCCTCTGGATGGTCAGAGCCACTGCGTCAGAACGCGAGAACCGCAGCGGACCATACATGTAGTCTGATCAACAAGAATAATAGAGATGAACTAACCAGCAACTAGTTAATACACCTAAACGTATTCAATAAATCATTGTGAACGGTAAAAATGCCTCAGAAAGCAACCTCTCAGATCTTCAACGATGATGTGATCTTCTCGCTCACTGATCTGAGAAGCCATGCCCATTATTAGCTCATCTATATCCAGACCGGAATGCAGGTTTGGATTCTACAACAGATCATGAACAAATATTAAAAATTACAACTATTTTTAAGATGCACACAGATGGACAAATAAAGTCAAAATCAAATAAACTTTGACTTTGCAAAATGGATGGATAGACAGAAAAAGATAGATAGACAGAAAAAAGAGAGATAGTTCAAGTTCAAGGTCTGAGCATTTGTAAGGTGCTTTTCACAGTTTTAACTGTCTCAAAGCGCACAAATAGAGAGATGGATGCATGAATGGAAGAATAGATAGATAGATAGATAGATAGATAGATAGATAGATAGATAGATAGATAGATAGATAGATAGATAGATAGATAGATAGATAGATAGATAGATAGATAGACAGATAGATAGATAGATAGACAGATTATGTAGAACAGGTGAGTGATTTGTGTTTAATAACATGGTTCTGTATTTCAGGACAAACAATTGTCCATCACTCCATGACTCACGTTTCTGTTCCAGAAGGTGTTGCACAAGCGCAGACCTGGAGATTTGGCAGCACTTCGGAAGTGACACGTGCTATTTCTGAACCCCCAAAAACAACATCCACTAATGTTTAGATACAACTTTAGGTTGTGAGATGTGCAGGCAATGTGCAGAACTCCTTTTTCATTATTAACATTATTAACATTACACTTACGTAGTAACATCCCAATTATAGATATAAAACGTTAGCTTTAGTCAGTCAAATTAATTTACATCAAACTTCTCTATAAAGGAAACGTTTTTTTTAGTAAAAGTATTTTATTTGTTTGGAGAAATGTACCTTTTGTACACAGCAGAGGGCACAAGAGTCATTCCAAACCTCACAGCGGCGGCTTCAAACTCCGCAGAGACCCCAGGATTCATGTATTTCTGATACCCTTCCAAAACATCAACAAAACATGAAGTTACACTGCACAATCAATTATAAGCTCAGATCTCAAAGCCAATTATTATTTTTTTTGTTATTTAATATCATACTTTTTCACATTTTGAAACAAGTGATAAGACAAGATAGATAGATAGAGTGAGGGAGAGAGAGAGAGAGAGAGAGAGAGAGAGAGAGAGAGAGAGAGAGAGAGAGAGAGAGAGAGAGAGAGAGAGAGAGAGAGAGAGAGAGAGAGAGAGAGAGAAAGAGAGAGAGAGAGAGAGAAACAGAAAGACAGACAGAGAGAGATAACAATGAAGTGTTTTTGTTTCCTATTTGAAGCCAATCAAATATTTTTGTATTGTTCATTGTTATTGTTTAATATCACACTATTCCACATTTTGAGGCAGGTGATGGGTAAAGAAACACATTAATGACACGCTGGGCACTGGTGACCTGTCGTGACGTCAATAGCAGCATCAGGCGGTCAACAGTAAAGCCGCACATGTTGTGCAAAGCCACGAGTCGCTAATACAAGCCACCACAGATCAGTCTCGGGCAGCCCGTCTTTTCTGACTTGTGGTCCACCATCTCCTCCACACTACGAAGTGGTCATCTAACCCTCGTGTCCAGTTCATTCTGTCACATCTCATTGCGCAATAACAGACTTGCACAAAAAAAGCAACTCTTAGTAGTCGCTGCAGAATCTCTAAAGTTTCCACTGTTCTACGAAAACTTTACCAATGCTACATTTTTTGAACATTCCCACATTAAAATGCCAAATTGCCGTGACTCAGCTCTTAGATTATGGGCTGTGGCTCTGCTGTGCTGGAGCGAGAAGAAGAGCAAATAGCTCCCGTTCTCACCTGGATATGAAGACACTTCACGGCCCAGAAACGCCGGCAGCCACTCGTAAAAGGCTATGTTCTAAAGTCAGACACAAAGTTGATGTTAGTATGTTACAAAGAACTTCATATGATACAGTGTTCGCAACATCGGACGTAATGACACATTGTGAACTTTCTAAACGCCAGGTGATTCATTTACGTTACCTGAAATGTCGCAATGACCCTCTTTCGGGCATTTTGGAAAAGCTCTTCGTCTGACCAAGAGGGATGTTGCTTGTACAGTTCCGAGGCCAGATAATTATGGTAGCGAAACCAAATAATTCCCTCGGTGACAGAGAAGATGTTCTCATTGGCCCAGGCATTCCCAAACTCTGAGAACACACACACACACACGACAACTTGATAGATGCAGCTAGACATGGGCAGTACTTTGTTACTTTACTTAAGTAGAATTCTGTATTATTTATACGCTACTAGAGTAACTATTTTTCCAACTACTTTTTACTACTGCTCCCCTTTCTTCAGCACCTGAACAAAGCATACTTGTAAATCTGTGATGTTCTGTGTTTAAATGATGTTATTTTGTTACATCACTCCAATAAAGGTCATTGATGACGAGCTTCTGAAGTGTCTTTAAATTATAAAGTCATAAACTTTCATAAACTAGTCATAAATTTTCCACTCTGTAACATATGTTAATGCTTGGTAGCGTGCATGTATGGCTCTTTAATGTGCTTGCATTGTATTAAAATGCATTCCTTTTCAATGTAATTACATATGGCAACCTTTTAATATAACAGTCATATACAGTTTTAATATAAAAGTCCTATACTGATAAAAATGTAATTTTAATGGTATTGTTGTCCTTGCATTACTTTAATTTTCAAACTTCAAGTCATTTATCATACCAGCCAACATTTCCAGTAGCTGAAAATCTATTAGAGAAGAGTGATGCCTACAAAGAATAAGTGGCAAAAAATGATATAACTGTGTGATACATTGACAAAACAAGCAGTAAGGTTCTATATTTATAATAAAGTGAAATTTCTATTCACATTCACTGTGAATGGAAGAACTTTGCCATAAAGAAATTACAGTAACAAGTCTACTAACAATTTATTGTTTCTACAGTGTCACGCTGTTACTTTTCAAAGATGTTTTCCGATTCCGGAAAGTGGTATGTAAATTAGAACAGGATTATTGGCTCAATTAAAGCACATGTTTATTTCCTTTGATATCAGAAGCAAAGTAGTTAAAAATTGAGTAACATACTATTCTTCATAGATTTTTCAATATTGTTTTTGCATTAAAGAAATTAACCAATCACCCTTCAGCCATCACTTGTTGCCAGGCAGATCAAAGCAAACGAACTGCTGGTCTCCTGACACAAAATAAATGTGGATGACACTCATCCAATGAGATTTTGATTTATTATCACTAGAGTTTTGCAGAAGGTGTCAGCAGAGGTGAAACTGTATTCAGACCCATTGATTGGGCAAGACAGGTTAGATTTTCATCTTTAGCTATGATGACAATAGAAAGAGACTTTGTGATGGAACGAATATTAAAATAATAATAATAAAATAATAAACCATAGTAAGATCAAATAAAAGATAAATGACAATTGGTTTTGCAACAAGAGTAGTAAGCAGAATTTTTGCTAAGTGTATTATTGTGATTTTCCTTATCAACATTGCACGTTTATGAGAATGGAGCACCAAAACTTTGCCATAAAGAAGGGTTTGTACTTAACGTGTATCTTGCAAAATGTGTTTTTATAAAGATAAAAAGATTAGAAGCAAATTAATTTATCTACTTGTACCATAGAGTTCTTGAGAATCGGAACTGCTGGATGGGTCGGGAGCGCTCCACATCAGGTAACTACTGCTGCTGAGCCTCGGCATATCCTGCACGCATCCTGAAGCCAAAGATCCTCTGGAGAAAGTCCTCAAGGCGTCGCACCAGGAGCTGGAGGAGCCGTAGATGGAGCTACCATCTATCCAAGCGGTCACATGATTCACCTAAGTTAATTACAGTTCATTAAACCATTGTCACAGTACGTCAGAGCGATAATGGCTTTCAGAAGATCTGGATTTGACTGATGTTTGTTACTTGTGCGCGAGGGTTGTTAGGACTTTGGCCAGTGTTGGGAACCCAAGCAGCTCTCTGAAACTGGAGTAGGATGGGATCCAAGGAGTCGGAGCCAAACACAGGGTCTTCTGTATTGACTTCAATGTGCATGAACTCTGGTGGGCATCCGGGTTGTCTGGATTCAGAGATCTCAGACCAAACATGATAACCTATGGAAGAGTTCATTATGTAATCAGATCAAGTGGGGTTGACAAACTGTTTCAAAATGGAAAATTGTCATATTTCAAAATAATCATTTGATTAAATGTTTTATGTAAAAGCTTATTTGGGTGAGAAAGCACCAAACGACGAAAGTGCATGACTTTCTTAATGGGAATGCTAAATTCGAAATAAAATTATCAAAAGGGATTTCATAAAAGAGAGAGAGAGAGAGTAGTTAGTTTAACGTTTAAACTTTGCTCTATAAACGTTAAACTTTACTTATTCCCCACAGAACGTTTTGTTTTTCTAGAACTGTTTCCTTTCTGCTTGCTCACTGGTTGTTGTCATAAAGTTGCGTCCACAGTTAAACAACACCAATTGTTCCGTTTATTTCATACACAGCTGCTTTGAGACAGTATGAAAATAAGAGAATAAATGAGAAATAATTTGTAAAAATCTGAAACTGATACATAATTACTCAATACTCAATAATGATATCCCGCATTGTTGTATAAAAAAAATTGATACATTTTTTGATTAAAAAATAGCTGCTTTTTCCCCAACAAACATTTTTATTATTACATATCTATATAGACCGGTCCATATAGAATCACAAATGGACTTTAACAGCACTAATATTCTTTCCAGTGGTCAGAGTGTTTAACGTCAGCGTGAGTCAGTGTATAACTGTACGTAATGCCCTTTGATAAAAGCATCTTCTGAATGCAAAATATAAAAATGTGAATGCGATTTGTATATGTTGTTCAGAAAATGAACTTTGTTTGAATTACGTAAACTGTATTTCTTCTACAGCAGTGCTGTTCTTTTCCAGCTCTGTAGCATTTTAGTGCAGGCAACTTGTTTGTTTTATTGCATTTTATAGTATGTATATGACTTGAACAACAAATGTAATAATTTAGGTCGTTAGCTGTTCTTTAAAATGTACGTCACAAAGGTTTTAACTTAATAGAAATGCCATATTTTAGAACTTTGAAGCTCCTCACAGCTGTAATTAAAAGGCTGGGCGGGTTTCAATCAGCAGGCTGTATCTTGCGTTAAGGAAGGAATCACTCACCGAAGGCCACAGAGAGAACAGTCCTGTTCACCAGGGACGGGAGACCGGACTGGCCGCTCATGGCAGCGTTGCTAATGCGGCGGGGGTTGGGCAGGTGTGGCTCTCGCAGGGGTAGATAAACGCCATCAGCGTAGTTCGCCGGCAGGAGGCGCACAAAAGGGCTGTCTGTAAAGTCGAACACAATAGTCTATCTCTCTCTCTCTCTCTCTATCTCTCTCTGTCAGTTTCTCTCACTAACTTCCTGTGTCTGTGTTTCGTCTTTCTGTCTCTCCCTTTCTCCCTCTCTCTGTCAGACTTTCTTCCTGTCTGTCTGTCTATCTTTCTTTCTGTCTCTCTCACTCTCCGTCTGTCTGTCTGTCTCTCTCTCTCTTTCTCTCTCTCTGTGTCTTTATCTATCTATCTATCTATCTATCTATCTATCTATCTATCTATCTATCTACCTATCTACCTATCTACCTATCTACCTATCTACCTATCTATCTATCTATCTATCTATCTATCTATCTCTCTCTCTCTCTCTCTCGCTCTCTCGCTCTCTCGCTCTCTTTTCTGTCAGTTTCTCTCGCTCACTTTCTCTCACTCACTGTGTCTGTCTCGTCTTTCTGTCTCTCCCTCTCTCTCTGTCAGACTTTCTCCCTGTCTGTCTGTCTTACACTCTCTCTCTTACACCTCCTCTCGGTGTGTCTCTTTCTGTCAGTCTGTCTCTTTCTTTCTGTCTTTCTCTCTGTCTGTCTGTCTGTCTCTCTCCCTCTCTTACACCCCTCTCTCTGTCTGTCTGTCTCTCTCACTCTCTATCTCTGTCAGTCTGTCTCTTTCTTTCTCTCTGTTTGTCTGTCTGTCTCTCTTCCTCTCTTACACCCCCCTCTCTGTCTGTCTGTCCATCCGTGTCTTTCTCTCTCTCTCTCTCTCTCTCTCTCTCTCTCTCTCTCTCTCTCTCTCTCTCTCTCTCTCGCTCTTTCTGTAAGCCATCTCTCTTCATTTCTATTAATGTCCTTTCGCTTACAGTACATCAATTTTTTAATGAATACCATTCTTAAATCAGAATCACTCACCAGTAGACCCTTTATCGTGATCTGCCAAACTATTGTACCAACCATCATATCTTTGAACTTCCCAGGTAAGGGCGAAATGGTTTCCTGTTTGGTCCAACATCAAACCAAATAGTGAAGACATTTTCAATATCTTAAGAGACAAATTAAACACTAAACACGTGTAATGTGATGACTGGTGGAGCGTCATGACAGTTGGTCAGTTTTATAAAATTATTGTCACTTGTTTATTGTATTTAAACATGCAAAGAAAAGTGTTAATTAATTGTTTTAACAATTAAATGTTTTTGAATTTGTAAAAAAAAAAAATGTTTCTAATCCTGTGTCAATATTTAAATCAAGTGTCAATATCGTATTTGTATGAAGGATTTCCGAAAACCAACTAATTTATAACAACGCATTGTCTGAAATATTTCACATTTACAATTAGGCGTTTTCCTTTTTTCAGATTTCAGTTGCAAGGTGCAGGCAACATGTCAGCTTTACAAAAGCAGTACTCACCAGTTGCTCTACAGAGAACAGAAAGAATAGCCAAAGTCCTCCAGAGCGGCTCGGACAGACCCATTCTTCCAATCAATGATGCGGCTCTCGAACCGAACAAGAGCCCTTCACGTCAGCCGAGAGAAACCTCTATCTGATCTCGAACTGTCTGTGCCACCTTCCTCCCGAAAAACAGAAGTTCCGGAA
Organism: Paedocypris micromegethes; assembly: GCA_028031935.1. Lineage (NCBI taxonomy): Eukaryota > Metazoa > Chordata > Actinopteri > Cypriniformes > Paedocypris > Paedocypris micromegethes. The sequence continues at coordinate 26,633,103 of CM051501.1, read as the reverse complement.
CAAAAACATCAAAGCGAGCAATTAATCTCTAAGCGCGGGCACACCTGTCTCCTGCGCGGGACATCACGGCTCACCGGTACGCACGAGGAGGTCGAATGGCATCCGAGAGTGAAAGGTCAGTGTGACGGAACGAGAGTCCGACCCGTCCACGCCTGACTGTTTCCGACAAAGGGCTGGTCAGGAACGGTCGACACCTCCGTCACTCGGAAATACCAATCAATTTGGATCAAAGCTGTCATTAGGAAGTGCGGCCGTTTAAAAGATGCGCGGCGAGCGGGATTTTTCAGTTCCACCGCGCATCTTTTCACCTGCAGCTTCGCCGGACTCACAGGTGAGCTGCTACGCGGCGTTTCGCCAAGCGAGGCTTTGAAAAAGACGTTTTAGCTTCAGCCTAAGTAGGTCAGAAGTCTTTTGATTTACCGAGTTAAATGTGGTATCATCTTTCACGCTCGCGCTCAGATACGGTTCGGGATCATTTGCATTATAACGGGTGCCGCGTCGTGTTGTTTAGCTGGATCGTAAAAGTGTAAACATTTGAAGTGTTTTTTAGCTTCAGGTTTTTATTGTGAACTATTATATTCACACAACGTACTGTAGTTGACAACGGACTCTAATTTACCTGCAGCATTTGGATTTAAGACGGAGGCAGTTTAGACGACCGCTAATTCACGTTAAGTAATGCGTAGTTGTGCGGTGACGTGTGCCAACAACTATTCACACATTTCAGAACAAAATTACCTTTAAAACTGCATCTGTTCACGCGTGAATGGTGTATTGTAGTCAACTTGGGAGTCAAGAGCGGCATTCGTTTCTGTACATTTGCATTACTTTCTTAGAGCATTTCTTTTTTTCATGTATTATTGATTAATAAATAGTGTCTCGAGCGAGTGAATGAATGAAACACTAAGCGACGTCAGAGAGGACATTCTTATTTATATTATTGATTTTATTCTATCGTTCTCGATCTTTCTATGCGAACGCACTTACCGTAAATTCGATATTAACGGTAGTACTTTATATTCGAAACTATCTGCACTGCAAGCATTATTTCGGAGTGTTTACATTTCCCCTTCAAATCGAGCTTAAGTCGCGTTTAATTCGCATGGGCTGTTATCTGCGATCTTGAGTAACTAAGCCTTCGGCCCGCACTGTCCCGCTTTCAGCTTTAGTTCTTGCCTGTGGAGGAGAGATGACTTTCTACGATGGCATTTACCCGTTCTATCCGCTACAAAGGACCCCGTTCATCGTCGACATCAGCCTGCTGGTGGTGATCCTGGTTTTCTCGTTTCTGGCTGTCAGTTTCCTCTTCATTTTACCTGGAATACGTGGCAAGTCGGTGAGTTTGTGAATCCTGGGAATGGAGATGTAGTTTTGAAGAATATTTTCTACCAGAATATTAAGTGCGAATACGATGTATAGTTGTCAATACAATTGGCTTTTAGTCTGAAATTTAGAATTTATGACATATTCCCTTGTGTTTTATTTTAAGAGATTCTTCTGGATGCTGAGGATTATCATTAGTTTATTAATAGGAGTTGTTTTAGTGGGTGAGTACTTTCTTTTTAACTTTTTACATAATAGGATGTTACGTATATTCTACATGTTTGGATATAGAGTTTATACACAAGACAGTTTATGGTTGTTCACTTTTGATCACATTCACTGCTGTTTTGGAAAATTGTGAATTGTGCTAATAATATTAATATTACTAAAGATGGTCTCTGGGTCAAAGTTCATGCGCTCTTAGAATCCTTCTAGCTGAAATTTGCTAAGTATAACTTACAGAACATAAGTTGTCGGGCATTCTCAAATGCTGTATATGAATATTCTGTTGTAGAAAGGTATATTAGAAAAAAAGTTACATATTTTTCTGTGAGAAAAACTGTGTTTTCAGATAAATTCTAACGTAGCGCTAAATTCCTGTCCGTTTTAGTGTTGAACTTCACAGGAGACTGGGCTGAGGCCAGTGTGAAGGCCAACGCCACGTACAAGTCCTTCAGCAAGGCCGTGGTGTCTGCTGAGGTGGGATTACATGTAGGGCTGTATGGGATCAACATCACACTGAGAGGTGAGCCATGTGGAACAACCCAACGGTATGATTTTGTTTTCATAACTGTCAATGGGTTGAGACTTGGTGTCTGCTTCCCGTAGGAGATCCAGTCTGGCAAATTAACGAAACCATAGACTACAACGAGGTCTTCAGATGGTCCAGCAACATGGACGAGCAGTACGACGAGGCGCTGGAGAAGGGTCTGCCTAACCCCATTCTTTACATCGCAGAGAAGTTCACCCAAAACAGTGCGTGTGGACTGATCTACCAGTACAGATACTCGGGAAGGTTCGCCTCAGCCAATCTGTGGTAAGCCTCCACCAACGTCTCCACAGTCCAAGCTACTCCACCAGTGCAAACAGAGATCTCCTCTCCACAGGACGGCCTTCTGCTGCTGGCTGGTGGCCAACATACTCTTCTCAATGCCTGTCATCCTTTACGCCGGATACATGATGATCGCCACCGCGGCTTTCATCTTCTTCTCAATGGCCTCCTTCTCTACTATCTTCAACCTGCCGTCCTGTGACTTCAGCATAGGCGCTGAGACCTTGAAGACAGACTACAGCTGGTCCTTTTGGGTTGCCTTGAGCGCCGGTACATTACATTTCTGATTTTTCATGAACCTTTCATTAGCCATAAACATCTACATTCCAGATACCCTGTTTACTCCAATATAAGCACCCTGCGAATATAAGCACCCCCTTATTTTGAAGTGTGTGAAATGTATTTACTGTAATGCACCTGTAACTACAGTATGTTGGTCTGTGGCAACTCCTACGATGGATTGATTTTGTGGCGATCACGTTGTGTTTTCCAGGTTTGCTCTGTGCTGTGATTGGATGGGCCGTTGTGCTGCTCTACCGTTTTTTTCCAGCTCAGATGAAGGAGGCGTTCAGTGTGGGTCTGGACGCCGAGGAGGAGGACCATCACACTGCCGAAGGCTTCCTGAACTCAGGGTTCCTACAGGGAGTCATTTTTGAAGATATCAAGCAGGCAGGAGATGTGAAGCAACCACAGCAGATCGACACTTTAACGGTACAGTCATTCAAAATGGCTTTTTATATAGAATCTACAACCACAACATTTAAAAAAGCACTAAAACATCTTTCACCAGCACCTTGACACTGAATAAAAAAAAAGTTTTGTCTTTACTGACTGTCATGCTGTTTTGTCTAGTATGTTTCTTTTTATAGCCTTGTGTGAACATCTACTGTATCCTTTTTTAGACAAATTGCTTCACTTGCTCCTCTTTTCGTAAGTCGCTTAATAAAGTCGTCTGCCAAATGACCGTAAAGTAAAGTAAAAGTAAAGTAAAAAATTGACCTGCAAAAAAAACCGCTTGGCTTTTTATACCGTTGATTATTTTTCTTCACTGCACTCTTGTCCACACTTCTATTTTACACTTTCGGTTTTTGATTAAACGCTTTATTTTCTCTCTCTGCAGCGGCTTTGAAGGAAAGGGAGTTTTCGGCCGTTAAAATACTTGAAAACCGACGTTGAAGACTGGATATCTGGGAGCCACTTTCATTCAAATTTTACTGTTCCTGAGTCACATGCCCAAATGTATATATGTGTATAATGCTAATAAAATAAAAGTCAATGTACATCTTTTCAAGTTCTTTTATTTATTTATTTTTTTTAAATATTCTTTACCAATGTTCTCATACACACACTGCGGCACGGCAAATAATTTACAAGAATTATCTTACCAATGAGAAAATCTTTCTTAGTCTGGAACAAAGAGACAATAAAACATAAAGAAAAAAAGACGTGTGCTTCATCAATTAAACATCTGTATTAACATTCAATTTTAATGTGGATTTTATTCTCATGCAATGACCAGATTAAAGCTAAAAGTGAAGTAAACTTCATACATTTCACTCTTCTAATCATGCCGAGTTTACATTTACAAACTTTTCCCTTTTTCTGAAACAGCTTATTTGACCGTTTAGGTAGTCTTTGGATTTCAGCATGCTCCATTCCCCATCTGTTAACTTGAGTTTCAGATGTGTAGTAGCTTAATGGATGGCTATGATAATGGAAATATAAATCACACAAGTCAGTGTCCCAACAATCAGGCTCTGACACACACAGACACACACACACACACACACCAGATTAGTCTACTAAGTCATCTACTAAGTAGATGTTCTCAACCAAAGTTTCCCTCTACGATGGACCGTTTAGATCATGAACCTACAGGCCGACTGTGACCTGTGTTTGCAAATGGTAAATTAAGCCTACAATGATAGAATTAGAGATAATAACTTACAGTAACTTAGAAAATAACCTTGTAAATCTAGGGACTAACCACTTAACTGCACCTAAATGCGATAACTTCACTTACTGTGGTGTATACCATTGTACATACATTACACCAATATACAATCTATACTGCTAGCTACTGCTTTAGCTACTGTGAAAATTACCTACTGTGTAACTTTTGTTTAAGAAATTTGAAAAAAAAATGACAGATTAAAAAAATCATTTTTTTTTACATGCAGTAAAATGTTTTTTTTGGATGACTTTTGATGATAAAATGTAGCCAATCTCTTACTCGAATCCAAGAATTCATGAACTCCGGAAAGTCATGCATTTTATTACGGCTATTGTAAACACAAAGGCTGACGCAAGAAGAAGAATTTATCTGAATGGATTAAATCAGAGGCAACGGTAAACGCATGACGTCATGCTCTGCGTCTTTAAAGGGGCGGAGACACACAATCGATCATGACGCACAAGTTAAGGCAAACCGCTGGATCACAGTGTTCGAAAGTAAACAAGTAAACACTCAGTAAAAAAATTAATGTTCATTGTCTATGTATGCATGGAATCACAGCATTGTTGTCTGTGCATTTTATTTATTACGTTTCTAAAGATGAGATTTTTCATTCTGATAAGGCTGCAAAAGTGTGTGTGTGTGTGTGTGTGTGTGTGTGTGTGTGTGTGTGCTTGGTCTTTTTGTTAACACACTAGTTTGGAAATAGGAAATCATAGCAACCTTTGACAGTTAAGTGGTTAAGACCAAGTAATTTACCCAAGTATACAAAAAGTTCACTAAAGTAAAACTAAATGTGAAAAACAAAAGAGTGATTTAAACAACTGCTACTTTCCCTTCTAACCAGGCATGAGATCCACAGCACTGTTACAGTAAGCAAACCCAAATTGCTATTTTTTTCCCTCTCGTCACAGGAAATCTTTCTCCGTGTCTGAATTCCTTATATGTACAGCGGCGTCTCTTGACCAGTTAACAATCTGAACATGACGGCTGGCATGGTTTTCATGTTAATCTGTTAAAAACAAGGAAAGTTTAATAGGACACATTACATCAGTAAATTATGTAATAATTACACAAATTATTTACACAAAATAATTACACAAAAGACTGTCAAACAAATGACAAGCCTATAGGAGCTTAAAATAAATATTACCGCAGCATGACGAAAATGTGCAATTTTATAACAAGGACAATTTGGGAAATGTTTTTAGAAACTAATACTTTAAATTTAGGTTAGGATATTACCAAACTAAGGCATTTACATTTCTATTAAAGTTTGAAATAAATGTTAATAAAAAATTCACTAATTTAACTAATTTAAGAGTTAAAATAAATGTAGGAATGTACATTATTATATATATATATATAATAAATTATACATATATATATAATGTATATAAAAAGTATATACATTATATGTATACACACACAAAGCGTGCGCGCGCACACACACACACACACACACACACACACACACACACATGCAAATTAGAATTTGTTCTACTAAAAACACAAGATATTCTGTGAAGTAAATGCCCAGTTATAAATTACATAAAGTGTGTTGCCAAAAGATGTGGAAATCTTTTAAAGACAGTTCCAGTCTCTTCCACTGAACACGATGGATTATAAAATCAAGCAGGTTGACAAAATTGTAAAAACATTTGTTAATGAAAAGGTATACTGTATTTCTGAAGCTCAGTAAAATTAATTAAAATTAATTAATGCAAATCTTATTAATGCTGTAACGTAAAGAACACTAATAAAGTAGAAATGTCTCTTGATTGAGTTATACTGTATATGGTTTCCAGGAGAAGAATGTCTGAACGTTTTGAACGTTTTCACTCAAGTTTATCGAGACATTTTGGGGAGGTTCTTCTGTTCTTCTAGCATCAATACTCAAAATGTGAAAAACATGGATGATGAAATTTATATATTTAATATAATAAATTTGACTGGCCTGTGGTCTTAACGGCCTCTGAAAAATTAGATAGAGAGAAAATCCATCCAGGCCTTCTCGTCCCATATTAATGTGTGATCTTACTAATTAACTTCTAAAGCAAACGTCAAAAATTCTCATAAAACACTCCTAAAGCTCGACCGACTTCCCAGAAGGGCTGTTATAGCTTCAAAGAGTGGGCCGACTCCATATTCAACCCTACGCATCCAGAATCAGATGTCATTAAAGTTCAAAGGCAGACATACCAAAACTTTTGGCAACCTTGAGTACCAGGAAAGTAAATACAAATATTATTTATATTTCGGTATATGTATGTCCATACGTTCTTTTTCTATTGTTTATTCCATTTTCTCCAGAGTCATGTGAGCTAGAGCCAATCCCTGCAATTCTGGGCCTAAAGGTGAGACGCACCCTCTGGATTGATGGCCTATATTCAAAGATACGATATTTAAAGAGTATATGTTTAAGATATACGTATCATGTTATCATATATATATCATATACGTATCATATATATATCATGTTTGTCATTATTTAAAATAAATAAAAATGTTATTAGCGGGCACAATGTGCTGTTTTTATAATGAATCATGGAAACACTGATCAACTTCAGTATTGTGCAACAAATAAAACAAAACCCACTATTAAGCTATAAATTGGAAAAAAGTAAGGAATGTTTTTACATTTAACTTACAATTCTAACAAATTCACTGTAATTCATTACTGTTTTTTGTTGTCAACAACTCTTCAGCATCACAATAAACAAGATTATTATTTAAAACTCTTAAATTATACTTGACAAAAACAGCCAAGTGTCAGTTTAAATGTGAGACATAAATTAAACGAGAAATGTAATATAATATAATACAATTTTAATAGTTACATTTATTCACTTTAAGGTTTCTGCCACAGACTTCATTCAGTATTATAGAGCACAAACACAGTGTCCTATATATCATAATCTATTTATAGAAACATACTGTATGCCTGTTAGATATTTGATAGTCCAATTAAAAGATGCAAAACAATGTGCAATATTTGGCCTTAATTTGAATGACATAATTTTTTGTGCTATTTACATCACTATCGAAGGGTGTAGTGCATGTAGTGCGAGTTTAACACGTCACTATTTCTAATAACTCACCTCTCCTACAGATACTGACAGGGCGTGGACAATTTTCTCATGCGCCATGGCGACCACGCTCTGTCCGTTTATTTCAATTATTCTGTGACCGACACGCACGCCTCCTCTTTCTGCGATACCACCACGCATCAGACTGCAAATCTGCAACGTCAAAACAAGAGTGTTAAAAAGAGAGATGCAATTACGTTTTTCTTTGGTAATGAGGTGACTATCATCAACTTTTATTTCTAAATCGTGCTAAAATAATTATTGTATCGGTAATTATACACAAAAGTTGTCTATACAAGTTGTTGTACAGTTCTTTATATAACTATAAAAAAAAAAAAAAAAAAAAAAAAAATATAATATATATATATATAATATATATATATGTATATATATTATATACATTATATATGTATATGTTATATATATTATACTGCATAATATTGTATTGCCATAAGTATATTGACAATCAAAGGCCTTCTATGCTACTCTATTCTTTTAAAGAGCAGATTAATTCTATAAATAACATATAAAGAGAACTGGTGGCAAGTTGTAGCATATTGGTTAGATGTTTGGACTTGCAACCAAAAGGTAACAAGTTTGATGGTTGGTCTCAGACAGAGGTGTAAAGTACTTAAGTAAACTTTCAGAGATTTTGTAAATATTTTTTTTACTTATTGGTATTTTTGGCTATGTTGTAACCCGTACAGAGTATCAAAAATATAAGCAACTTTTAAATTCAAGCAGTCCCAATAAATTCACGCAATCAATAAAGTACAAGTACTAATACTGTGCTCAGTGTTTCAATGTGTAAAGATTTTTTCTACGTTTCTTTACTTGTTCGTCGTACTTTTTTAAAATTTAGAATCAATTGTATTATTCATATGTTTACATATTTTATATTTACAACATTTACAAAAATTCCTAAAGTTTACTCAAGTACTTTACACCTCTGGTCTCGGACCACTAGGCACTACAGCTGGTTCTCAGGACATCAGGACTTACGGCTGCCCACTGCTTCGGGCCTACGTGTGTGTGCGTGTGTGTGTGTGTGTTTGTTTGTGGTTCTTTTACTATGAATATAAAATTTACTGACCTAATATGGTTTTGACCAGACCTGGAAACTTCAACTTAGGTTTAGAGATTTCATACTTACTATGCCATTCTGGACACTAAAGCCGAGCTGGTACTGGAGGTCCGGTCTCTTAATAAGGACGGTGGTAACAGGTGGGCAACTTACAACACTCAGTTTCACCTGCACATGATTCTTCAGAGCCTGGCACACATGGATTGTGGAAATAAAATTCCGGGGCACAAAACTACTGTTTTTACATAAATAAACAACAAAAAAATCATTAATAGGTGAGTATAAGCAACTCCTTACTATCTTGATGTTCTGACTTTTCAGAAAACTAACATTTCTGACAAAATACCTAAACCTAACTTAAGACCCATCCCCATATTTCACTTCAATGTCGTTTTTCTTGAATAATAGACAATTAAATTATAAATTGTTTCTAAATGTAACAGAGTATATCTCCAGTAGGGGGTGCTATGATTCCTCTTGCTATGTCCATATATGGCTTATTTGAACAAACATGGCAATTTCCCCATGTGTTATTGTATTTAATGTGTTATTGAGCGACTGCTAAGTGTCACTAAGTTTCTTTATTTCTGTTATACAGGTAAACTTGCTATTTATATATTCATATATTCTATTTATATATTAAGTGTGGTTGCATGTGATGTAGAGCTGCTTGTTGTTTAGCCACTGCTAAGTGCCGCATTGTGCCTAATGTTTCTTTTTTTTCTGTTATTCAGTTAACAAAAGCATCCATACATGTCTGCCTCCGGAACCATTTATTAAAGAAAGCAAAGAAGACATAACGTAGAAGAGCACCGCTACATAAACACAACGTATTGTCATTTATTTGTGATTGCTCCTGACTTAAAACGTGGTAAAAGAGTTGCTTATATGTACGTGTGTACTGGTATTTGAAATATGCAAATATAAGCAAACCCAAGTTTCAGAGCTTATACATTATACTTATACTTATAGACAAAAAGAGGTGCTTATATTTGCAAAAATTGCTTTATTAAGTATTAAATCCATACTAACCTTAAAGATGCTCTGACAGGTGGCGAGGGGGAGGCCCACCAGACTTGTGTCATTGACGGCCATGATCTGATCCCCCACATTAATGCTGCCGGAGCGGGCGGCCGGGCTGTTGTTCAGCATACAGGCCACGATGACAGTGGGCAGAATGGATCCCCAGCCGGACTCCACGATCACGACACCCAGAATCTCTCCCTTCTGCTTCTCGATCTGCAGCTGCTCATAGCCAATGGAAACGGGAAAACATGGCTGTGGTAAAAATGTGTTTTTCTTACAAAATTGTGATTCGAAAAGTTAGTGAATGAACAATTGCAGTAGTAAATGTAAAGGTAACAAGTCCTACAGTCAAGATCAGGCACATATTTTGATTCGCGGGACACATTGGGTTCTAACATTTGACAAAGGGGCAGGACCGGGGTGGAGAAAAATACACATTTTGGAATATGCAGGAAAGTCAAATAAATACACCTCGTTTCACAAACTCCGTCTATGACATTTGATGCTATTTTCAGGCTTTCACATGGTGATTGTGGAGAGAAGGATAGAACAGATGGATGTACTGCACTGTGAGTAGTGTGAAGACTCTTTCGTGTAAAGTGCAAGTACAATTATAAATTATAAAATACTAGTACAATTCTTTTAAGTACATTTTGTGTATATGGTTCCACTTTTTAAAATGTGTTCATAAAGAAAAGAAAATAAACCTTCATAGCAGATTAACCGAATTTACGTTGGAAAAAAATTATCCAATTGTATGTGTGTGTGTGTGTGTGCATGACGTATATATAAAAGCATATATCACAAATAATTTAAGCGCGCACACACACACACACACACACACACACACACACGTCACACACACACACACACACACACACTCGGACTAAATAAAGAATATGCAAAATCCGATTCCAAAAAAGGTTGGACACTATAAAAATTATGAATAAAAAAGAAAGCAGTAAAAGAAAATCATATTTTGCATATTTTAATCAAAATGGAATAGTTAAAGTTAAGCATAAGGTCATCCATTCCCTCTTTTAAGATGAATTGTGGTGATCGGAAACCCGGGACTCCATGTCATTCGGAATAAAGAGGGTAAAGATAACCTGAATTGTTACTAACTCTCAGTTCACAAGCCTAAATCTCCGACTGTCCGTGGTTTAATGAGTTTGTGAAGCTTATCTAGAAATATCCCATCGAGGCTGAAATGCATATACAAGCTCTAGAACAACGCACGCGTATTTTCGCACGCACACGCATTTTCCAACATGTCTTTTCTCCCATGAAAAACCGAGTAAGATGCGACAAAGAAGACAGGACAGTTGGGAAACTAGAAGCCTGTATTACGCAAGAATGGGACGGTTTTCTATCTTTGCAGGTTGTTCCGCACAGGTTGTTCTGTCAGAAACATGGCTTTGTAAACACTTTTTTTTTTTATATGTTGATGTCATGAAATTTGAAGTAATCTTTGGTTGCTATGAAAATGCACATTTTGAACTTTTCATACGTCATTCATGTTGTATTCTGAGTAAAATGTAAATTTGACTAGTAATCGCAATCTGTACAATGTGTATTTCTTATTAATCACAATCTGTGTTCTTTTATGGAACTACCATATGTGGAATTGGGTTTGCATATATAAAGTGTATATATATATATATATATATACTGTATGTATGTGTATACAGTATATATTATACAAATGTATATACATATATATTGTGTGTCTGTGTGTGTACTCTATATATACTGTGTGTATATATATGCATATTGAGAATTACAGCAGTTACCTCTTTACAGTTTTCCGAACTTGAAAAATGGATGAGGTCATCTTTATACATTTCCTGTGTGTTCAGGATCTCACTGTAGTCTTTTTGGCTGAGGTCTTTGGGGTTTATCCCGTTGGCACGGAGGAACTCTTGGTAGGCCATGCTGAACGCCTGACCAATTGACTGTGCAATGAGTTGGGCCTGTGGGGCAGGAGAAGGGAGGCGCACCACCGTGAACAGGAGTCTGATGACAACACGATGACATCACGGAGCCAAAGAGTGCTTAACTCAAATCGAGAGGGTGGAAAAAAGCCGCAGCGTGTCGTTACATGAGCAGACACTTTACAGCTCACAAACAACGCATTAAAGAAGTAACGAAAAGCGCCAAGCTGTTTAAAAACATTCACATTGGAGCCTTTCGGAGCGAAGATTAACTTCAATTAGCACAGATTTCCAGAAATCACCACCTCTGCTTAAAAGGCTAAAACGCAATTGTTATGCAACATGTAGCAATGTGTAATTGTAATATAATCAGCATGAAAGTGTTACATTAAACGATATGTCTTTCACGTACTATCAGTACAGTATGAAACAAGCAAACAGCTTTCAATAATGTTCAAAATATCAACTTTAGATTAAGAAGATATTTACTCACATCCTCAGACTCGAAAACATAGCACATCATGCGATACTTCTTTCGGCCTTCCGTGAGGCCACAATCTGTGTAGTCGGGCGCGGAAGAATTCGACAAACGCCTGCGGGCCATTAGAACCACCACATTACCAATGTCTGCGATGTAAGAAATGGTGCGGAGGGCATTGTCCATTAATATTTCCTATAAAAAAAATGCCTGGCATTACACATTTGATGCAATTATGAAATCAAATGCCATAATCCCTACAGACGGGGATATTTATTAAATTAAATTAGTTAATACGGTTTGTTTTGTACTTTTTACCTACCTGTGTGTCAGCATTTATCACCCTGATTGCCTTTGTTGAGATGAACAAGTCAATCTCTGTCAAACTTTGAGCTTCGCCATCTGCAGACTACAAGAGAAAAGCGTGTGACTACGGCGCCATCTAGTGGCCACAAACTCAAACACAGATTGCCGGCACTTTCAATTAATTTTAAAAAGATTATTGTACATGTGTGAAGCATTTCTTTTACTTTAATACAGCACCTTAACGCAGTCCACAGCTTTCTGAGCTTGTTTCATGCGCACGCTCTTCGACGGGTTTCTTTCAGACAGCAGTTGGGTAGAGCCGAGGTAGTTTGCAGCAAAAATGATTCCATTGATGAGATCTTCTGGTTCACATGGACCGGGGACTAGAAAGCATCACAAAAAAGTGCCTGAATTTGACCAAACATAATGGCTTGAATTTTATTAAAAGTATCGTTATGAATTGATGATTGATAAACTCAGGATAAACAAAATGGAACCTACGATCTACAAAACTCGGGAAAGATGGAGGTTTCTGCGTTTGCTGAAAGTCACAAATAGAATAGTTAGATTTATGTAACCGATTATGCAAAAAGTAAACTTTAGTGAGATTCTGGAATGAGACTGTCTATCGTCTTAAATTTACAGTAGTGAGTAGTAAAGCTGCAGATTCTTACTGAAGGCGCTGCATTACTGTCTTTTGAACAACCGGTACCTTGATTTACCTGTGGAACAAAAAACTGTTAGGAAAATGTGTAATATCGTATATAAATAGAAAATATATTAGTAAACATTTAAGATAAATACTCTTTTGTATAAAAACTGAAGGTCGGGCAAAATAATAAATAAACCAAATAATGATTTATCAGAAAAAAACACAAATATCAGGTTGAGATTTATTAGGAAAACACAAACATCAGGTTGAGAAATGTAAAATTAACATTTTGCTTTGAGTGTATTAAATGTTCGTATGCAGTAACCAAAAGGCTAAATCTTGGGTCGTTTCAACGCTTTTAATCAGCTTACCAACATCATTTCTAGTAATAATTAAACATTAATATAGATTATAATGTATTTCTATTCTATTTGGAACTTAACAGCAAAAAAAAAAACATAATTGTAAACGACTGCAGACAAATTTAAACAAACAAAAAAATGAAAACAATTCTTCAAACCCGTCTGATTGGCCGAATAACGCATATTTTAAATTAAAGAAATGAAAAATAAAGAAATTTTTATTTAAAATTAAAAGTCATTTATCAGTCACAGACAAATGATGCTCCTCGTACCTGTTCGTGATAAAGATTTGAGCTCTCGTTCCCTCTCGCGCTTTTTGTTTGTGGAACATTTCTACAGACTTGGCTGGGAGGTTTTGTACTAACACTTCTCTCATTCTTGTCCTCCGTTGCTTCCCTGAAGATGTGCTGCTCTTTTTCTAACTGGTCAGAATGCTTCTCTCCTCTATCTTTGGGAATTTTGTGTTTCTCATTTCTGTCTCTATTGAAGTCTCTGGACTGCTCCTTTCTCCAAGCTCCTCTGGTGATTTTATCTGTGAGAACTTCCCTGTGGTCTTGATTTCGACTTCTCTGGATGTGATGTCCTCTAGACGCCGAGCAAGAAACGTCTGCTCCTTTGACCACGGGAACTTCACTGCCTTTCTTATCCCACGTTGAATTTTGTAGAGCCTTCTCAATGATGATCTTCTCAAAAAGCGCATTATTTTCTTTATGAACCTTGGTTAGATGACCATCATGAGCTTTTTGACCATCCGAGCTGTTTGTTGGTGCTGAGGGCGCGTAACCAGGGTGTTCTTCGTTTTCACTCTCCTCTTCCAACTCTTCCTCTGTTTCTTCTTCGTCTTCCTCGTCTTCGGCAATCGGGGCTTGGACAAAGGTTGCCTCGGTGATGGGCTCTGGTTTCTTGTAGGCTGGTGTTGTTTCTTGCTGTGATCCCTTTATGAAGCCTTCTGAGGTCCTCAAATCTGGTTTATGGTCATGTCTGATGTCCTGGGACGTGCTGGGATACGCGACTCCATACGCTCCTTCATGGCAGTCCAATCCTTCCATGCAACTTTCGTCTTCAGGACAAGAGTGAACGTAGTAGGTCATTCTGTCAGCTTCAGTTTGCAACTCCTCGTCTTCATAATCATGCTCTTCTTCGTCCTCCCCGGAGCCAACGTTGTCGTACTCGGACAGCGAGTCTTCTTCCATGCTGTCAGGCTGATGGGAACTTTCACTTTGGATAAAGTCGTCTCCAGAACCGTCATTTTGACTGGATCGAGTTGGCACGGGATGGAAAGACTGGATGTCCACCTGACTGACCTCATGATCTTCACGAGAAAGATCAGACTCTGAAACAGCAGTTCCTAATTCAGATTTTGTCCTTTGAGCCATCACCAGCTTCATCAATTCAAAGGGGGATTAAGTCAGTCCTGAAAAAAGAGATCAAGCATTAATGTGTAAAAACGTGTGGCGACTATATTGTTATTTTAAACAAATACTGTACAGTAGTCTGTTAACTAAATGAAGCGACAACAATTAGTTTTAAACATTCAAAAACGTTTCTGTGCAGAGTTCCAACTGATGGCACATTTGGAAGACTCATCAAAAAAGAAAGAAAGAAAAAAAGAGTACTATCAGATTTTACAGAGAAACAAAAAATTCTAAACAAGATTACCATTATTTTTGCGATATTTTGTATAGGGTAACTGTAAAACCACAATTTTATGAATGACAAAACATTTTGTATTTATTTCAATATAAGTATATAATAAAAATATGTGTTTTTATAGTTTATAAATATAGTACAGTATTTAAACAAATATATGCATTTATACATAAGTTCATATTCTTTTTATTTGTTTGTTACTAGTATTTGGTATTAATTTAAATGTCTCAAATATATAGAAAATTAAACCTAACACTGATACATAAATATCAAAATATATATATATATATATATATATAAACACATGTTTATAGTATTGTTTTATTTATTTATAAATATTTCTAAATTATGTTTTTCATTTATAACTAGCATTCAATGTTCATTTAAATATCTCAAGTATATTGAAAAATAAACCCTATACCTAAATATCATTATAATCTATATATAAACACCGACCTATTGTTTCTATTTGATGAAGAAATATTGTATATTGTATTGATTATGCTAAAAAGGAAGTACAGAACAAAAACTGATATTATTGAATTGTATTTTTTTCTCGAGCAGCATCTGGCATCACCTCCGCATCTCACAAACCCACGACTTCACTGGAGTTAAAGCAAGGCCATCAAGCAGACAATGCTGCAGCGTTTAGCCGCGTGTGTATCAGCAGGAAACATGCTGATAATATCCTGCAGCACAGGGGATTCTCTACAGCAATGGGGGCAGTGAATTCCCTCGTGTTCGGAAAAGAGGTTTAATTAGAGTTTAATTCTGCATCTGTTAACACCAACTAGTCACGAGGACTTTTAAACCATAATGATCTAAATACACTCATGATCTTTTATTGAACTGAAGCTGCGGTAAGACTGTTAAAAATGCACCGTGTACCATGTAATTAAAATGTACAGTATACTGCATTGCTGTAATACAGTATGCCACATTACTGGAATAAAAATGTACAGTGTACTGCCTTACTAGAGTAAAAATGTGCAGTTTACTGCATTAATGGAATACAAATCTACAGCATACTGAATTACTGGTGAAATGAACAATATAATGCATTACAGGACTGAACATTAACATTATACTTCATTACTAGAATATTTTGCATTACTGGAATAAGAATGTACAGTATACCGCATTACTGAAATAAAAATGTATACTGCATAACTGGAGTTGAAATTTACACTATACTGCATTACTAGAATGCAAATATACATTTTTTGCATTACTGGAAAAAATGTACAGTATACTGCATTACTGAAATAAAAATGTACACCATACTGGATTCCTGGATTAACAATGTACAATATAATGCATTACAGGAAAGAACATTTACAGTATACTGCATAAATGGAGTTGAAATGTACAGCATGCTGCATTACTTGAATACAAATTTACAATGTTTTGCATTACTGGAATTTAAATGTACAGCATACTGCATTACTGAAATAAAAATGTACAATATAATGCAACACATTTACAATATACTGCATAAATAGAATGAAGATGTGCAGCATACAGCATTACTGGAATAATGCGCTTTGAGACATTTGAAATTGTGAAAAGCGCCTTACAAATGCACTGAACTTGAACTTGGAATACGAATACAAGGCACAAAAACCTAGGAGTGAAGTTGAACTGTTGCTGAACTAGTTCACTTTTAAAACTGCATTTACTGTGCTTTATGTTATTTCAAAATCAATTCTAATTCCAAATCAATTAAGAAACTCACACCGTGTGACTTCAGGAGAGGTGTTGGGTTTGGTCCAGCCCGACCTTTATTAGAAAAAAAGCAAACTTAAGCTAGAAAATGCCAATTTGGTCAAAGCATCCAATAAACACATTATTATCACAATTACTGAAGAACTGCAACTATTTCTGTCCTACCAAAGCCAAACTAAGAGCATATAATAGCATCTGCATTGCCTTCCATTGAAACTAGACAAGCACATCAAGCATTTTACTGTTTGTGAGAATCGAACCTATGGCTTTTAGTGTTGCTAACATGTGCTCCGGGATATAAATCACAAGGAAGCTCAACTATTTTTTAATGTCTAGACAAATCAAAAACACATCTCTAGTATCAGCAATACTTAAGGAAATGTAAACGAAAATATTGTATTAAAATGTAAGCATTTTCCCGATAAAAGCACTGTTTTTGTGTTTCATAAAATATTTCTGTAAATATTACATATGCATTACATTTTTTACACATTTTTAAAACAGACTAAATAGTTTTTTGTTAGTTAAATGGAATATGGACACTAAAACCATCATTTAGATTTTGGAGATGTTTACAGAAATGTCCTTTATCTGAAAAAAAAATTATGTTATCACACAGATAACTACACACTAAAGCATATGACAATAGCTGTACACCAATATAAATTCTTGGCACAAATTAAGAAATTTAAACGCACAAATTTAACCACGCGACCCACAAAGACTTGCGGCCTCATCTAAATGCAAATGCTTTTGTCCTGACAGTTATCTGATGAGGTGAGATAACGCAATGTCACCAGCGTAAAAAAAACTTTTTAAAGCTCTGTGCATCTGGGTTCAAAATCAAATTGTTTTTGCACTGGTCTTTTGTCGAGCAGAAAAAGCCTCCGATGATCATCTGTCTGAAATGTGAGACCAGCTAAAGATTCCGTTTGAATCTGCTTGATCAGCATTTGCAATGCAAGTTTAATCAATATACACCCTCAAAACCAAGTTAAATGGAAGAAGTTTCACAACGAAGACGTATCAACACC
Organism: Paedocypris micromegethes; assembly: GCA_028031935.1. NCBI lineage: Eukaryota > Metazoa > Chordata > Actinopteri > Cypriniformes > Paedocypris > Paedocypris micromegethes. Next base: position 26,615,435 of record CM051501.1, on the reverse strand, counting down.
AAACAAGCTGCGTGGCTCTGACGTCACACCTCACGCTGCATCCTAGAGACGGAATAACTGCAACATCCAGCATGGACCAGTAACCGATATTGTCCTGACAGAATTCTTTCATTTAAAATCATCCTGGGGAAACTACTGTTTCACCTTACGAGAGTAGTAATCAATATTAAATACCACCGTCGTCATTGAGGAGCCTTTTATATAAGCGTTGAAAACTCCACTTGTTTCGACTAAATATAACGTTAAGAACAACCATCCGAATCGCATCCTCTTATTTATATCTAAAACTTAGAAACGTAGTGTAATAATACAAGCTTGAAAGGTAAACAAGGGCTTACCGCGTGCAGTCTGGAGCAGTTGAGATTAAACTCGCGTAATTAGTGTTATTTCGACCGGTGGTTTTAAAGAATGAATCACGGATGCCGAGAGACGTGTGTGTACAACCTCAGCATCCCGGGACAGTGAAGTGCATTAAGAGTTTCATTTGCCTCCTCCATCCTAATTTAAAGAGACAGTCACACAACGGTACAACTGTCTCATTAATTATTTATGTTTCAGGCGACAAAGTCCTATTCACATTTTTGGGATCATATTCGACAAATGCGCAATTTAAATAAGTCATCTTGAAATAATTAAACTGTTACTTTTCTACACTATTGATGTATTTAAATGCTAATCTCAAACTTCTGCTGCTTGTCTCGTATTTTACACTCAGATGTCTAAATGGCGCAATCTAACCGATAAACCGTCGTCCGTAAGGGTCACGTTATCGGAGACTTTTATTTTGAAACACACATAGCTCTTCCTGTAGCGTGTTGCAGCTTTGCTCTCTCGATCCCTTATCGAGCCCTGACATCATGGCGGACGGCGATTCTTGGGGTGAGAATTTTACAAAACTGCACAGTTTTGGTCGCATTAAACACATTTAGTTATAGGCTGGGGAATAGTTGAATTCAGTCGACGACGGCGATTGTTAAACTGTGTCTGTTAATCGTCTTTTAACCAACCGTTTGTATCCAGATGCGGAGAGTTTCGAGCCCGAGGAGCCCGTGAAAAAGGCGGCAGGTCATGACAAATGGGAAGGCGAAGACGAAGACGACGATGTCAAAGTTAGTAGTGAAGCTTAACTTGAGCTTGTCAAAGTAGTTTTTGCCTTCAAACTGTATTGAATCCACTGGATGAATGTGCTGCTGTCGGCTAGCTGTGGCTCGGTTGCTACTGATTTAAGTCTGAGGAACAAGCGTGGTGGCGTCGGATCGAGCTGTGTGTGGTGTTATTTGTTAAATACCTAAGCATACGATAATTTACGAGACAAAATGCGATATCAATGTTATATTTCATATATTAAATGAGGGTTTGTCTTCGAAGTCTGACAGACCAGTAAATATTTAGTATTTTGCTGAAATAATTAAAAACAAACAACAACAATATTATTTACAGTAACCTTTGCCATAAAACGTACTGTGATAAATTGTCAGACACGACAGTTTATAGTCAGCAGAAGAAGAACTTTTAGAAAAAGAAATCCCCGTTCCACAGTGAGAAAATTATTTTAAAGAAGTGTATAACTAAAATAAGAATTCAAACGAGATAGTTTGATGGCTGGGGTAAAAAAAATGATTCAAATTAAATAAAGGTTATTTTTAAAGGCGAAATGTCTATCTGTTTCTGCCGTTCACTTGCAATCCCCAAGGCTCAGTGCTCGGCCCAGTTGCGTTTTCTTATTTTCCCGTTTTCGGTCCGACAGACAGAACCGTTCACGTTTCCAATTCTACGGTCAAATTGACTCTAGCTGTATTCATGTCTGAAACAAAACTGTCCTTCTAAACGTTGACAAAGCAAAAAAAAAATTTTACTTCGTACCCATCTCATCCCTTTTGTTAGAGTGTGTAAGTGAAAACCTAATTTAATATTTAATAGGCACCACTTTTAAAACATTCACTGATCTGCTGTTCTGGCATGTGCGATTTCTGTAACATTCAGATAATGTGAAACAAAAAAGTCTTTGAGATAATTTATGAATTTGACAGCGCAACGTATTATAAATATAAATACACTGTTTATTTAACTTCGATAACTCTCATGAAGTTTCTTTTGGTGTGAGAGTGTGTGAACTCTGACTACTATATTTATACAGTGTGAAACATTATAAATTACGCCTCGAATTGCAATATGGATTTTTGTATTTTTAGGACAATTGGGACGATGAAGAGGAGGAGGAAGAAGACAATCTGGAAGAGAAAAAGCCGGTAGCAGGTGATTCACACCAACAAATACACAAGTCTTTATGCAGTGTTTAGATGTGTGAATTTCATCATTCGGCTATTTTGTAGTTTTATATTTATTGCGCGTATAAATCTTAGTGTGAAGTTTACTAACGAAGCTGTTTAATTGAAGAGACATAATTAAAAATGGCGAACACGCTTCTCTCAGATTGGTAAATTCCACACAAAAAACTATTTTTAGGAGTAACAGAGTGCAAACCGAACGTGTCTAATTGCCAAAGAAGTAAAGAAGACACAATAATTTAACCTGCCGTTAAAAAAAAAAAAAAAAAAAAAAAAAAAAATATATATATATATATATATATATATATATATATATATAAGGAGGAGCTAAGAAAGTGAGCAAAGAATTAAATAAACTGATGTTGTCATAGATTATTGAGCAAAGACTGAAAAATGCATGTGTCCCAAATGAAAATTGTGAATTTGATACGAGATGGATGATGATTCAATAGGGAAACGTTCGTAGCAAATTTAAACTGGTTTGACAAGTTTTTGAAACAGCATAATTTCTCGCTGCGTTGAAAGAAATATCTGGCACCGAATGATGCGGAACACGTTATTGACAAGCTTGTCTTTTGTGAGCTCTGTTCGCCCATCACCATTCCGTCTGGAAAGTGAATAAGCCGGTCTCTTTTAAACCCTGGGCCATCTGATTAACTGTTAGATATATGGGAACTTTCTTTACTAGTGCCATCTTTTCCACCAATGAGGAGCTTGCTGGCGTCGATCAGAACTCATCATGCGGAGTTTAATGTGGGTCGTGACAAACTTGTTTTAAACTTTTCTTGCAGAGCCGAAAGCAACAGAAAAGAAGAAACTAAGTGACAAAATCAAAGAGAAGGAGCATTTACAAAAGAAAAGGCAAGAAGAGCTCAGAAAACAAGTGAGTTATTTATCATAATTTTATCATCTGTTAGTAAAATAATCAGTTTTAGTATTTATGAACAAATAAGATATTTTTTTTCTATTTCATTTTGTTTATTGTAGTTTTATTTAATTATCTTGAAACGCTTCAAAATTGCATTTGTCTCAAGAATTTACAAACCGTAAATTTACCAAGTTGTACATCCTAGTGCGTCTTTCAAATCTTTGTTCATATAAAATGTCTATATAATCTAATAAACGTAAAATCAATATAAAATTTTACTTTTTTGTAAAATCTTGTCACAGAAGACAATAAATTTGTAGTTTTGTCTTGAAACTATCCACCTGGATTAGAAGCAGATTAAGTCGCTTGATTGAGACCCACTTTAGAAGTAACGTATACATTGTTTATGTCATAGGATCATTTAAAGCTTGAAATTGAATTAATGTGTAAGGTTTGTGTTTATCGTTGCTTGATTTTATTTATTATGTAGTTCCGTCGATAGTACGTTTCTGAATTATTATTTTTTGGTATATTTAAATGCAAGTTCATTGTGACCATGTTTTGACCAGATATGTAATTGAATTATATCTTATTTGTTTTTTTTTTTTTTTT